>PVLA01007780.1:0-82909 GCA_004027455.1 Hydrochoerus hydrochaeris
CAAAGACCTCAATATTAAAACAGAAACACTAAATCTACTGGAAGACAAGGTAGGTAGAAGTCTTGGAGACATAGGGGTAGGCAGAGAATTCATGAACAAAACGCAAACTGCATGGGAAACACTTCAAAGAATCAACAAATGGGATCTCACATTATTGAAAAGTTTCTGCACTTCAAAGGAAATCACCAACAGAGTGAAAGGAAAACCAACAGAGTGGGAAAAAATTTTAACTAGCAACCCCTCAGACAAAGGACTTGTGTCCAGAATATATAAAGAATTGAAAAACATCAAGCCTCCCAAATTCAAAGACCTTCTCCAAAAATGGGCATCTGAGATGAACACACAGTTCTCAGAGAAAGATATACAAATGGAAAATAAATACATGAAGAAATGTTCACCATCACTGCTCATTTGAGAAATGCAAATTAAAACAACATTGAGATTCCACCTTACTCTGGAAAGAATAGCTGCCATCAAGAAATCAACTGATAACAAATGTTGGCGAGGCTGCGGGGAAAAAGGAACACTGCTCCACTGTTGGTGGGAGTGTAGACTGGTGCAACCATTATGGAAATCCATATGGAGAATTGTCAGAAGACTAGGATTGGAAGTTCCATTCAATCAAGCTATTCCCCTGCTGGGTATTTTCCCCGAAGAACTGAAAAGTTCATATCACAGTGATATATGTGCACCCATGTTCATAGCTGCACAACTTGTGACAGCTAAATCCTGGAAACAACCAAGATGCCCATCAACTGCAGAGTGGATGAAAAAGATGTGGCATTTTTATACGATGGAATATTACTCAGCTATAAAAAAGGATGATCTTGAGGCCTTCATAGGCAAATGGAGACAACTTGAGACTATCCTCATTAGTGAAATAAATAAGAATATTTATAAATATCATATTGTTTCTCTAGTGTAAAAAGTAAATAAGAACTACAAGAGTAATAAAACCAAAATGTATAATTGCTATTGTAAAAAAAGAGGAAATAGGAAGCGCTATAAAAGATATAGCTGCATGTATGTTTGGATGTGTGGGATTGATGACCATATTTCTAGGTTCTTGTTGGATTCTTGAACAGATCTGTTTGTACTCTCACTGCTTTAGTGGCCACTTTGTGTGCTTTAATTCTTTAACTTGAATAACTATTTCTAAAAGAACAATATGTAATTTATTAACTAGTGATTTCTTACTTTTTATCTTCTTTTCTTGAAGTTCTATAATATTTCTACCTTTTTCCTTTTTTTTTCTCTTTAAATTAAAAAATAAAAAAACATGAGGGAAGCAAGAATAGCGCTGGTGGATGCCTGAAGATTTATGACTAAGAATAAGTAATTCGTGGTTGGTACCCTGTGCACTTGCATGAATATTCTCAAATCACAGCTTAAAAAATTTAGGAGTAAATTGATTTAACTTAGGGTAAATCAAAAATGGTCTCTAAACTGAAAGGAAATAGGCAAAAAATTAGTTCACGGGACTCCTCTTTAGAAAACAACATTCAAGTAGCCAGTGAGATATTCTTCTGAGCAGAGGAATTACTCAGGCTTTAGCAAGGCCAAGTCAGCTTCAACTGGCAGTAGGTTTGTTTTAAAACTGAAAAGAGAAAAAGGATCTTGGCTTACAAATGATGGGAAGATATATTACCAACTGGGGATAGTCCTGGAAAATACCAAACGACTTGCTTCCTCAAGACAATTGAAAAAGGCCAAAGAAGGAAAGCAATTCAGTATACTCTGGTCACGCAGTTACTTTATCCCTGCTAGCAGAGCTTGTCAAGGTGGCTTTGTAAATGGGATAAATGTAAGTCATGAATCATGATAGACATTGGGGAAATACTTTATTTCTATTCTTCCATGGTGCATTGTTTTTTTTCGCTTGACTTTCAAGTTTACAGTTACTTTCATTCTTCAGATAGTCTGTTTTTGACTTCCCTGGTCATAAGGTTGACCAAACAATTAGAAGGAAGTTGCTGTAGTCTCTACTTGTTCTCTCTCATTCCTTCACTTCTCCCCCTGCCCTCAGTCTCTCTGGCCTATCACTCTATCCATAGCACTGAGTCATGCACAGATTCTCTGGTTTTAAGATTGACTCCCAAATTTTCTGATTGTGGTATGATGCTGATTACTGCTATTTTTATTTTTTATTTTTGAGACAGGTTCTCACTAAGTTGATGAATTGTCCAGGCTGGTTTTAAATTTGTAACCCTCATGCCTCAACTTCCCAGAGTGGTGGGATTGCAGATATGCACCACCCTGCCTGGCTTGGTTTATATCGATATTTGCACAGAGAGATACATTTATTTACAATGGATCTTTGCTTTCTTTCAAATGATACTTAACAGTGAGGTGATCCAACAAACAAACTTCTCAGGGTCATCAACACCCAAGGCTGTATTATAGTTCTGATCATTTCCTCTTTTTCTATAGTATAGAAAGCCTATCTCTAGGGATTTGACTATTAAACTTTTCAGAGGCATAAGTCTTGCGTTTCATTAACAAAGGGAAAATAGAATGAATTTCTTTTTATCTGTCACAGACATTGTGCCAAAAATTATGTTGCAGAGTTTTGCTGAAAGCTGTACTGTTTTAACCTTCCGAGAGTGATTAATGACCACCTATCAATACCCTCAAGATCTTATCTCTGTGTATTCATTTCTTTCCTCTGTGAATTAATTTGTCTTTTTTTTATTGACATCAAAGAAGTTTTACAGTATGAAGAGATAGCTGAGCCATATCATCAAGTAAGCTTAACATAGAAATGTAGGAAAACAATCTAATGGCCATCCAGTGCATTCTCTGAAACAATTTTATTTTCCATGAATAAAGGCCTCCTGTGGTGTTCTTTTTTAAAGCTATCATAAACACATATCAACCATGTAAAATTAAACTCATTATTTTCCTTCTGAAAGAAGAAAAGTTAATTCAAATGATGAATTCTCTACTAGACTGAAACAAATTTTAGAGAAGTTATTTAGCTCATCAAAATTATAATTTATAATTGTCTCACTAGCTAAGAGTTATTTAAATTTCTTAAGAAATGGAAGTTGGTAGAAGTAAGATCTTGCTTTCATGTAAAATTTCCTTGTTTTTGTTTTCCAATCAGTAACTTCTGAAGATTTTATATGATCATCTGATACACACAGCATGCCAACTTCAATCTAAGTGTCACATGTCTCTCTCTCTGCAATGTCAGTGCACACTTTTGGAACAAAATTTCTTTTTTTTTGTGATTGTTGTGGTCCTGGGGATTGAACCCAACACCTCTGCACTGAACTACATTCCCAGGTCTTTCCCTGTCTGTCTCTACCCTTCCTTCCTTTTTTCCTTCTTTCTTTCCTTCCTCCCTTCTTTCTTGTTCATTTAACTTTCAGACAGGATCTCACTATGGCACTAAACTATCTAGGCTGGACTGGAATTTGTGATCCTCCTGCTTCAGTCTCCCAAAGTGCTGATTTTACAGATGTCCACTGCTGTGCCTAGCTCAGAACAAATTCTTCAAGGCAACAGTGTCGGAAGAGTGATGCTCTGGACCCTGATTACTTTTGGCTGCTTTTCAAATGTTATGACCAGTTTTTAAAATTAAAATTTTTTAATTTTTTATTTTTTTAAAAGAGGATAAAACCAAAGAAAACAAAAGAGGATAAAACCAATCAAAATAAACCAGTATAAATGATACAGGACTTCAAAACCTTATGAAATCAGCAATAACTACCATAATGCTTTTTGTTGTCTTCAAAATAGCTGCAGATACCTTCGGACATAGTAAAAATGAAACAGAACAGGATAGAATAGAAGCAATAAAAACAAAACAATGAATGCAATAAAGGACTTAAAAAAATAGTAAATCCAAAATGGCTACTATAACATGTCTTGCTATCTTTTAAGGATCTGCTCATGCCATCAGATTTAATATAATCAAACAAAACAAAAGAGAATAAAACCCAGCCCAAGGAAACAATGAGAATGATGTGATTTCCAGGCAGGGAATTACCTCCTGGTGAGGCCTGGTTCTCTCCCTCTGCAGTCCGCAGTTATGACTGTCTTAAAGCCTGAGAGAAATAAGAAAACCCAAGTTAAAGCTGCATATTGTTGACACATTTAGAGACTCTGGAAGCATGAAGTATGTCTGCTTTCCTGTGTGCGTGTGGACCTCACATAAATTGGCTTTGGAGGCAAATGATTCTAAAGTGGAAGTATGGACGGCACAATGGTGCAGTCATATTTGGCCTCTGTTTTGTGGACTATACTCATATTGAAGAAAGTTTTAGGTTCTCATTGTCTTCCTGCCACAGAGAAAGACTGCAGTGTTTTCAGTGCAACTTTTGTACAGTTTCACAAAGTTCATGCTGGATTCTGCTTTTGATTAAAGGTGGGACTCTTTGTCTCATTCCTCTTAGATAGTAGCAGTCTGCCAAATTTTACTCAACTTGCATTGGTTAGTACTTGAACTTCATTCTCTTTAGGAATATACAGAGCTTTGCTGCTCCATAGGCATTCATATTCATTTTTTCATATCAGTAGCAGTTAAAAACAGAACAGATGTTTAAGTGCTATGACTTAAATCTGTGTTTAACAAAAATGAATCAGTGGATTTCCTAAGAGACATAGTCTCTTGTGGAAACAGTAAGAGTGGCGTGTCATTTGTTGATGAAGGAAAAATTGCGTGCATGATGAGAGTATATTTTGGGTGAGAAATTACTGTTTCCTCTTAAAAAATTAGGGGCCCTCACCTGGAAATGTCTCTCCTACTAACTGAGTGACATAAAGTATAATTACCTGTTACAGTTGTTGATATGTTTTATGTGTAGCTTATGCTGTTCATTAAAAGAACATCCCACTTACAAGATTCACACAGTACAACAGATAAAGAAACTTTGCGCCCCCGAGTTTTAAAAGTCATAAATCATAGTGAATTAAGACAGTTAATCAAGCCTTAGACACTGACAAAAGATCGTTCCTGAGGGTTTTTACCTTGAAAACTTTTAGAAAATAATGTTTTCTGCTTCCTACCTAACTGCCTCAGTAAGTCAATTCATTTTCTTCAGGAGAAGCTCAAGGTCGATGGTATGACTATGTCAGCTTAAAATGATGTTTTTCCTCACTCGTGTAAGCAGACTTCCATTGTTATGACTTATTCTGAGACTGAGGCTGTAAAGAGGAAGTCACCAGATTGTCCAGGAGGAAATTAAGAAAGACAAATAATACTGTGATTCCAACTTGCTTTCAAATGAAAACATTAATTCAATATTTGTACCTCATATCATGATTAGTTTTTTTTTTTAACAATAAGTTGTGAGTATGACTAAAATGATATGAGTATATGCAGAATAACTGGGGCTAGGGCATGGTAATATTACTCTGAAAAAAACAGCAAATATCTAATTGGATTAATCTATGTAAATTGTATAATTTCTGTAATTAATTTCAAATGGAATTTCTTAATTAGTTTTTCTGCTTTGATTCTCCTGGGCTCTTCATGGTAGCAAACTGTTTCAGCACTGGGTTGTGGAGGCTGGGTTCTTAAAGTTCAGCTGTGGCAAATGTCTCCTGAACGTTCGTTGGTGAGACAGCTGTGATGAGACTGCGCATCTGGCCAATCAGAAGCGATGCAGTTGAGAATCAGATGCTTACAGAATGAGTTACTTACACCACTGTTTTCAGAAAATGACTTCATATCCCTAGATTTACTTGTTGACTTTTTTAAGGCTTTAATGGTGCAAACTCTTCTAATATATTGCCCTCTGCAATACGAAAATGAAACATTCAAGAAAATTCAAGCTTCTTCAACCCACTTTGCCTTGGATACATGGAAATATAGATAGTCTCGAAATTTGTTTTACTATTCATTTACTTTTATGGAGACTTTCTGGCCAGTGATTCAATATGGAAAATTCTTCTTTTGCAAACAGTGGCTTTTCTTTTCCACTCTGTTGTTTTCTTTTTTTAATGAGGAAAAGAATGCCTAGAATTTGTGGTAGAAATCATAGTACAATCACAGAATTTCCAGTAGCCTCTTCCTTCAGGAATATATGCCTGCTTTAGAACTTAATATTGGAATACACTTCACAGTGAATGACAAAGTAATAAGGCAAAGAACAACAGTAAATAGGTGACATTAAAAATAGTGATATTTTGCTTTCATTGTCTCCTTTTCCGCAGAATGATGGTTGAAAGAAAATTATGTCACTTTAAAATGAATTTTAAGCATTAAATGAAAAATAAAAGGAAGACATTATTATAGCAATACAAAATGATACTTTTTTCTTAAGAATTTGAATTACCCACAAAGTACTTTCTCAACCATTAACTTGTCTAATCCCTAAGGTGTCTCTCTGGCTTTATCACCTCGGCTCACCACGCCTTGGCATAAATCCATATGGTGATTCCCACTCCAGTGATAAGTAGAACAAGTATTGAGAAATATTTGAAATACATTTAAAAATTGGTGAATAAAGTTCATGCCTAGTAAATAATGCAAATAAAAAATGACTTACGTTAACTTTTGTGGCCTTTCTACTTTCAACTTTGGAATATTAAAATTAATGTGTAGAGAAAGAAATACAAATTTTAATGTTCAATTATGAGGGGCTAGATTGAGAAGAGTAATAATTTATAACAATAATTCATACAATGATGTGTAGAGTTCTTCTTTTGAAAACTGAAACAATATAATTCATTTTGCAAATTAGTAATTTATTACAACTATGCAAGTTAAGCTTATATTGCTATAATTAAGCCATACCATGATTAAAAGTCTTTTTACATTTCCAAATTATAAATAAATATTTTAAGCTATTATCTCAGGATTCCACACTGTTTTCCGGGAAGAATTTTTCTTTGTCAAATACAAATTAAGCGTTAATTTAAACAAACCAAACTTTGACATCTTTTGTCAGTTTCATCAGAGTTATGTGTGGAAATTAAGGCAAGGGTTATAGTCTTACTTGCTGTGTGGTAAGCAGAACAGGAAATAAACCAGCACACATTTAAAATAATAAAAAAAGAAAGCTTAGGAAGAAATAGCTGTTGGACTGAAAGAGCTTTATTTTACTTTATGTAGAGTAGTGTTTTATGCTTACCTTTTGAATTTAGCCATTAGATACAGCTGTAAATGTATCCAAATAAGAATTTGTTCACAGGGTTCTTGTTGCTATGGGCTTTCCTTGTCTTTTTTACCTGTTTTTATCTCCTTGTCTTTTTTACCTGTTTTTATCTCTTCTATGCTATGTTGCCTCCATACAAACCAGACTGAAACATCATAGCTGACTACTTAATTTCTTTCTGTTCTGGTTGAGACCATATAATTCAGTCTGGAATTGATTTAATCTATCTCATAGGCTCTTGCTGTCACTGGACAGGGATTATGGGGTTCCTCCTGAAGAAGAGAAGGATATTCAACTTGCCTCCACCCATAGAGTAGTTAGTTGACTTGTCATGGAAAGGCAGTTCAGGGTATGTCAGTGAGAGGCATAACCAGGTTTATTAGGCAGAAAGTGGGAATGTGGCACTCAGGACTGGGGCTGGGGCTATCTTAGGGTTCTTGGGAAAGGAAACTTGTAGAATTTGTGAATCTGTGGAAAGTCGAGATCAATTTGCATGTGAAAGGCAATGCCCCATTTTACTGGTGAAAGGCAAGGAAAGGCCCATTTTAAGATTTCAGGTTTTTTTGGAGTGAGTTTACTGGAAGGGAAAACGGCATTCTAACTTTGGGTGACTTTGATTGTGTCCAGAAGCTGCAGCTTTCTTAAAGATCCTGTTTTTGAAGTCGTGACTTTCCTTGTCTTTTTTACCTGTTTTTATCTCTTCTATGCTATGTTGCCTCCATACAAACCAGACTGAACATCATAGCTGGCTACTTAATTTCTTTCTGTTCTGGTTGAGACCATATAATTCAGTCTGGAATTGATTTAATCTATCTCAAATAACATTATCAGAAACAGTAAATCACCCACTTGACCCTGTTGAATCAAGAAATATTTGCGTGTCCATCACATTCCTGATGCTCTGTCAGGCAGTATTTCTCGTTCCAGTCACTTTTTTATTGAATACAAAGTACCTGCTACACAGACAGGTAAGGTCTGTGGATAGGTGTGCACAGCTCCCATTATTACTTGTTGTGCAGTCTAATAAATGAGTTGGGGAAGCAAGTAGACACTTGCTTTGTGTCTCATGTGCTATAGAAGAAATAATATAAAATATTTTGAGAAAAGTCACAATGAAGATCACCACCTCATCTGCAAGGGACGGAGGAAAGGGCAGATGTCTAGAGACGAGATGGCAAACCTTTTAGAGCTTTCAGTGATACAAACAAGCAGCGGTGGCCTGCATGCCATAGGGTTACCACCACTGGTTTAGGGGTTCAGAGAAGACCAGTATTAGCAAGTTTGTAAAATAAAGGACAGGAATCCTGGAGAAGAGTCACTGGGCTGAAGAATTACAGGGGATGACTAACATATATTCAAGTTCTTGTTAGAGGCCAGCTGTCTCTTGTCTTCTTTGCATACATTTTCCCCAATTAATTCTGACAAGTTATGAGTTAGTAGTAGCATCCCTGTTTCACAGATGAAAACATTGGATTTAGGAGGCTAAGATGCTAAAGGCGAATGCTGCCAAGGGAAGTGTTACCTCAGGTGAACACATACATACTTCCATTTGAATGACCCCAGCCTGTGCTCTCAGTGTTTATTCAGAGGCGCACAATCATGTGTTACAGGAGCTGCACGTTGTTCGGAGTCCTTTCACTCGTTCAAATAATATTTACTGATCCAGGCATTGTGATAGGTCCTAGGGATACAAAATGAATTCAGAAAGGATCTTTTTGTGGGGCTTTCCATTTAACAGGCTAGGTATCACCAGGTAAACCGTGAGAAAAATAAATAGTGCGTTATAGGTACTTTCTTAGGGTGTGTAACGGATCTGGGGGACTGGTTAAAGTTTTGGTGGGTGTGGGGAGTCAGTGGAGGGTCAAGAAAGTTGAATTGACTGGGGAAGATAATATTGCATGAATCCTGAGAAATGACTAGTAGGGAAAGGGAGAAAGGGCATTGCAAATAATAAAATAGAGGAAAACCATGGAGACGTAAAATAGTGTGGATTTGGAAAAAATTTTCAATAATTCTGTATAACCAGAGTGCAAATAGTGACATAATCAAATTTTAAAGAAGCGAATAAGGCAAAATGTTCGTGGAGGGGATAATTGGGTTGGCTTGGATATGCTTGAATATGGGAGTGAGGGAGAGAGAGGAACCTACAGTAACTCCCAGACCTGTCTTTATTGTGTTGGTGGTTGGATTTTGCACATTAAAAAAGAGTGAATATGATAGAGAAACAGAGTAGAAATTGGGTTGAAGAAAAATAATAGAGATAATAAATTTAGTTCAATATGTCTTGGATCAGGTAGCGACATCTTTGGGCTATTGACCTGGAATTATAGGGCAATGTCTTGGTTTAAGATCTAGATTTGCAGTTACAAGGATATAGAAGGTCCTATTTGAAGTTATAAAAGTAGATGAAGTCTGTATGGCAGTATGTCAAAGTAAGAGGAGAAAATCAAATATAAAACCATGAAATACACCAACATTTAGGAATGAGGCCAGAGAAATAAGAAATGTCAACATAAGATGGTTAGGTAAACAGTCAGAGAACCAGATATCACTAAAGTAAAATTAAAAGCTGGGCATGGTGGTACACGCTTGTAATTCCAGCACTTGGGAGGCTGAGGCAGGAGGATCAATGTGGCTTTGAGGCCTGCCTGGGCTACAAAGTGAGCTCAAAGCCAGCCTGAACTGCATAGCAAGACCCTGTCTGCAAAAGACAAGCAAAACAAAGCAAAAAAACAAAAAAAACCCCCAAAAAACAAAAAACAAATTTAAAGAAGATTGAACCCGAGCGTAGTGGCACACTTGTAATCCCAGCACTCAAGAGGCTGAGGCAGGAGGATCACTGTATGTTTAAGGCCAGGCTGGGCTGCATAGTGATTCAGGGCCAATCTAAATTGCATAGCAAGACCCTGTCTCAAAGAAAGAAAGATCAAGAGGGATCTCAGTTTTCTAAATGCTCCAAATAAGTCAAGGGAGAGAAAATTTGCAAAAAATTCTTAGGATTTGGGATGAACTGGTGAAATTGTGAAAAGAAGAGAAGATATTGAAATTTCTGTCAGAATCAGAGAGAATCTGGCTAGGGTGAGGGGCCCAGTGGCGATGAAAGCAGCAGCACAGAGTATCCTCAAGATGCATATTTATGTGGTTTCTCAAGATGCTCTCAGAAACCCAGGTAAAGATCAGGGAAGGCTATTAAATTTATCCCGCATCTAATACACAAAGTCACTTTTGGAGAAATATAAGGGGACTAGGATTAGTACTGACAGCACCCGGAAGACATGAATTTCATCTCATTTCTTGGTTAGTTGCATTACTAGGGTATCAGCTCTGTGAGGAAAAGGACCTTGTCTGTCTCATTTTGTACTTTTTCTCTGTGTCCTTCCTAAGGCCAGATACATGTAGGTGGTTGAAAAAATAAACCAATGTAAGAAGACGGGAAAAGAAGGGCGACTATGAGTTTGCTTCCAGTGCTTAATATTTTGGGATTTAACTTTCCAAAGTTGATATGCTTTTGGTTGATGACAAGGTCCAGGGTTTGGTTGAAGTTTAGAGGAGAGTTTAAACAGAGGAGAGTTTAAATGAAGAAGGTGGTAAAGATGAGGCCATGGTAATCTGAGTCATCTGTACGAGTATTACACTTCACAGGATATCAGTAAGACAGGAAGTGAAAGGAATCTGGGACCCCAGGACACACTTCTGAATCAATCAGGATTAATAAACTGACATTCAGTTTTTTAAAGAGAGCAAGAAAGAGAGAAACAATGTGGCAAAACAGAATGGTGCAACTTCAAGGGCGTTTCCCTGAGAGTGTAAGTGATTACTTCAAAAGTCTAGAGCAGTGGTGACAAACCTGTGGTCTGTGTGCTGCAGCAGGCTGGCTGTATCTTGAAAACTCTGAGGTTTGCCATCACTCATATAGGCTATAGGCTGAGAGTTAAGACAGGAGGCATGAACAATGCCCTAATGCCAAAGGGTCTAATGCATCAGGCTGAGAATTTTGGATATTATCCCATGAATGGTATCACAATACAAGAGATAGAAAAATGTTCTTAACTTTTAAAATGTACAAAAGTTTCTGGAAGAAAAGAATAGTGAGTAAAGAACTGCAGGACTTAAAAGTGTGTGGAGACAGAGGTGCTAAATTTGCCTCAATATATACGTCTCCTTCTACCTGGTCGGGTGTCAGTGGGAAAATTATATATATAACTAAGGCATTTGGTTATTTGATCTTTAAATTCCTTTGTTTGGCTAGCAAAGTTTTATAATCGGGCAACATTATACCTATTTAGCATTCTTTCTATACCACCATGAGACTTTCCAGCCTAGTCTATAAGATGTAGCATTAGACACTGCTCATTTTGACTTTAATAATTTTGTTTGAGTTTTCATCTTCCTGGATTATCCTACCTATGCCTATACAACCTTTTGAGGCCCAGTTTAGGCCCTTCCTCTATAAAACCTTCTTGGCCTGCACCATTGCTGACTGATGGCTGTCCTTTCTTAATGCCAGCTGTTCTCCTATTCAAGTACTAACCAGGCCCGACCCCTCCTGCCTTCCGAGATCAGATGAGACTGGGCATGTTCAGGGCCCTAGACTGGGCCTAGACTGAATGCCAGGCATTCTGAAGGGCTGTTCCACCATAATTCTTGCACTTACTCATTATTATCTCATATTTTTCGATGTTTGATGGGGACTTCAGTAGCAAAACAATCATTCCCTCTTCTGGAAGTCTCAAGATTCAAGATCTATTATAACTAATATTGTACTCTTGTACCGTATGTTTCTTCATTTTTAAAACACAAGAGGAAAGCTGTTTTGGTTTCAGTACCACCTGAAGCAGAGCTGGAGATGAGGGCTTGTGTGCAGTGGTTTATTTTGTGTAGTCATCTCCAGGAGTGGGAGAACCAGCCTGTGGAGAGTGAGACAGGGAAGGAGAAAAAGGCAATCAAGGAAACAAGACTGAGGTTACTGACAGTGTGATGGCGTATGAGTCTGCTGGGAACCTGAGAAACATACAGAATGTCTCCCAGAATTGCCCACCAAGAGAAGATAGGCAGGAACCTTTATCCATTAGTTCTATTCCTCAACCATCCAGGGTTGCCCTTGGGTGGTGTTTTCTCCCCTGAGCTTCTGACCTGTAGGTATAAGCAATGGAACTGAACTTGCTGTGGGCACGAGGTCAGGAGGCATAGCACATTATTTAAGTGAGGTCCAGGTCTGCCTTGGAGATACGCACCCACCCAAGCTGAAATCTGAGAAGAGGAAACGAGTTGGGGTACTAGACACTGCTCATTTAAAAATTCTGCAAAATGATGATACATTCAATAAGCCTTACATTTTAAAATCATAGATAGAGTTACTTTTGGGATGTTAACTTTCCATCCAGAGTTGGGACACAGCTCTGCAAATCAAGGGCACACAAAAAGTCCCATGTCTCTGAAGTGGGACATTTTAATTAATTATAATAGTACTTGCCCAAAAGCTACTAAAAGGAACAAATGAAACAAAGTATCTATAGATATTTAAAGTGATCCAGTGAATGGTGATAGCAGAAATCTCAAAGAGACATTGAAATAATGCCCCCAAATGCCCTCTTTTAAATATGGCAAAATCTCAAGGAACAGTATTTAGCTATTTAATAGAGTTGGAAGTGGAAAATAACTAAAAATTACTCCAGAAACAGGAACTGTGCATAGATGCTTTTAAGGGAAATTTTCAGAATTAGAGAAAACATCAGATGCTGTTTTATGATAAATAAGTGCATCCTGGATAGCTCTAGAATTGAGAGGTGACCCAGAGGAAAAAAATATTGGGAAAGCATCTATTACATACATAGGGGCCTCAGTATTGTTCTTTCTCTAAGACCCAAGACAATGTTTTTCTGCTTACTTTTCCCTGAAGATTTCATTATGGTTTAATTTCCTCAACTCTACCTGAAGGTCTTTAATTTCAGGAGATTATATTGCTGAAAGAAACGGGGCTAACAAAACCTTAACTGCTTGACTAGGGCATATTAATCTATTAAATAAACTCTTGAAATATTGTTCCAGTGAGTACTTTTTCCTGCTGTAGAAGGGCTAATAAAATATTACTTAGGAGAGGACATAATACTCAAGACCTCACTCCTGTTCCTCCTGGTGAGTTTTACATTTCTGTCTGAGCATAATTTTTCCATATTTTGCTTCTGCATATTGTAGTCCCCTGATATGATTTATATAGATATCCTTCCAAAGTTTCATGCATGCATAGGTGAGGCTTTCAGAAGGTGATCAAATCATGGAGGTGTGATAATCATCAGTGGATGAGTTTATAGCTGACTTTCTGTTAGGAAGTAGGATCTGGTAGGAAGAGGTGACTCACTGGGGGCATGGCCTGAAAGGGTTTTCTCTTCCCTGCTCGTCCTGTCACTCATTTTCTGCTTCACCAGTGCCATGCTGTTATGGTTTTTGTTTAGATGTCCCCCCAAAGCCTCATGTGGTCATGGAGGTTGGGCCTTTGGAAGGTGGCTGAGTCTAGCATTTGTGACTGCTTTGTTATCTAGTGCTGGGATTGGCTATGTGAGTGCTGCATCTGCCCAGGGGCAGGGAGCCAGCATACGATATAAGGGAGGAAAGGAGGCACACTTTTTCCTTTTTCCCTCCTTGGTCTTGTGCTTCTGGCTGCCATGATGGCTGCCAGTCAACAATGTCACCCGGCCTTCAAGCCAGCTGAGTACTGACTGAAACCTCCAAAAACTGTCAGCTAATAAACCTTTTCTTCCTTTATTTTGGGCATGAAGTATTTTGTCTCAGCAATGAGAGAAAAGTAGCCAAGACAAATGCCACAAGCAGCTCTTCTCAGCTGTCTTCCATTATGTATCTGTACCATCCTGCCTGGGAGCAACTGTCTATGGACTGAAACATGAACCAAGATAAACTTCTTTCTTTAAATAGTGGCTGTTGGGTGTTGGGTCTCAGGCAGCAGGAAAGTAACTGAGACATCTCCTTGATCTTTATTCAACACTGCTCTCCAGTGATAGTTGTAATCTCCAAATCTTTGAGGGCAATGAGTGAGTGTAACAGAGGAAATAGAAGAGAGGGAATAATTTGCTCATCTCTTTTAACTTCTTCGCTTTTGCTCTTTATCAAGCTAGATGTGAGTACCATCTTGATGATGTACTACCATTCTTGGCTGCCTCACTCAGAACTGAGCTGCCAGTGTTGTGTTTTTGCCTTGAAGTGGACAGTAGCCAAGGTTTGGAAAGGACTGTACCTTTGATAGCAGCTATCTTCCCAGTTGTACCAAATATCTGAAGGTTATCTGTGAAAGCTGCCCTCCTTTTTCTCTGCCTCACCCAACTAACAATCACAATACTCTTTTAATTGTACCTTCCTCATATTTGGATGTTTGCCTCCACCCATATTACATTTGAGTTTGTTTTTCTTTTTCCTATATTGTAAAATTTACCTCCAAGTATCTGCTTGTCATCTTGCACCACCCTCCAATTTTTTGCAAGTAGACTGAATAATGTTAATGTGACCAAGCCAATTGATTTGCTGTCTTGGTTAAAATCACTTCAATTGTTCTATATTTACCCGAATATAACGCAGAAGACCCATTATGATCTTACCACAGTTTGTCTCCAGCCAGCTCCATTTAACTCCCCACTTGGCATCTTGAACCACAGTTCTAGTGTATTGTGTAAAGTTCCCCAAGCAAGCTGGTAATCCAGTGAATATTCATCTGTTATGATAGCAGGAGTGCATGATCAAAACAGAAAACAGCTTGTCTGAATATTTATTGACTATACACAGGTCTCTAAAACCCATCCTGAGGAACCACCAGGAACGTGCACACGGTACTTTTACAGTGTATTTCTTAGAGTAGGAGCTTCTCACATGTACAGGAAGCATCAGCATCTGTTGTGTTTCTGTCTATGATGTAGAAACTTAATTTATTTGAGTTAGTTTAATTAATGAAGTTCACAATTAAATTTCAACATGGGAACCAATTTTTGAAATCCTGTTCTTTATCCTTTTCTTCTAGTGAAATGTAGGTGTTGGGAGTAATGAAAAGTAAGTATTTGTTGAAATCTGTCAACCTTTCTACTTCATGCACACAATTATTGTGTCTTCCTTCATCTTCTTCTTTCTCAGCCATTGCCAGAATGAGATGATGATGAATATATTACTATCTTTTGAATATTATATACTATATCTCACTTTTTGTGACTTTTGAGTTTGCATTTCTAATGGCTTACTGAGTTATGATTCGTAGATGGCTAGACCTTCAAATATTCTATCCTCAGGATATGGTGAGACTTTATCCATAATGATAATGAAGTCTTTTGATTAGAACTATTTCTTCTGCAAAATGTTAGGTAGGACTATAATGGCAAACCTTTATTTCTCTCTTTTAGATAATCATATCCTCCATCTCATGTGCTTTCCTAGAACCTTGGTGCCTCCTTATCAAGAGATCAAGTGTATACCTCTTGCTTTTGACAATGGTTTTGGCCTTTGAGGTTAATCTTCACCAGCACAATATAACAGAAATGGGGTGAGGTGACTGTGGAGCTAGTTCATAAAAGCACAATGCTTTTGTACTATTCTCTTAGAATGTTTGCTCTCAGAACCAGGAGAATCTTAACCAGGAGGAGGCTGATACAGAGACTGGGAAATCCAGGCAAAGGCAGTATCCATCATTCACGTCTAGACAGGTGAGTGAAAGGGTATTCACATGATCTTGGCTCCCAAATATTTGGGTCATTTCTTCAGGTTCAAAGTCTTTGCAGATGATGGCCTTAGTATTATGGAAACTCTACCAGCTGTATCTTTTCTGAATTGCCAGCTTATGAATCTCTAAGCATTGGATAAAAGTCATTGTTTCAGACATTGAGTTGGAGATGGAATGATTTGTTGAAAAAATAGATAACTGCAGTAGATGTCTTCTGCATTAAAGTGAATTTTGTAAGTGTAGTGATTGAAGTCTAAAGAAGTGTGTGAAATCTTTCAAACATTTCACTTTTCTTAGCAATAGCTTTGATTTGCCACACTCACATTAATAATATTTTTTATTGAATTTTTAAAGAGAATTCTAAACATGACAATACCAGTGAAGATTAACAGAGACATCCATGCAGTTCTGCTCCTGTTGCCCCTTTCCTATGCAATCACAACTATAAGGAAGCAAGAAAAACAAACAAACAAACAAACAAACAAAAACCACGAGAATAATTCCCAAGTGAGATGGGAAGAAAAACCTAACCACTCTCGATATTCAAAGTCTCATTTCTACATGATGTTTGAAAGATGTTATGTTTTTAAAAATGTGATTCATTCCAATGGAGAAGCTGAGTGGCTCCTCACTAATTCCTACCCTGACCAGTGCAAACACTGACCTTTGGCACTAGCTCCAATATGCTCAGTTGCTCCTATGAGGTCCCCAGTGGGCAAGCGCTAGCCAGGGATGCGTACATAGCCTTTTACTTTCTCACTTTTAAATATGAAGGAGCAGCAAAGACCATGTATTTAGTAAATGTTCTTATATTTAAGTAACTATTCCCATATGAACAAAATTGACTATAATAAAATACAGCAGTAAAAAATAAATCTCAGAGGAAACAGAAACAAAACATGAATGCAAGAAAATTTCAAAAAGAATACAGCTTATAAATTTGAAAAAATCTGAGAAGACTTTTTTTCTGTGAAACAAAAACAAGTTGTTATGAGGAACAAGAGAAAAGAGATCAAGGACTTTTCAGGAATAAAAGAGAAAAAAGAGCTAATATTAAATGTTAAAATTCAATGAAAAGGCTAGCAATTAAGTGAAAAAAATCTTTTAGAAAGACATGACTAATGGAAAAAACGGTAAAATTAGAGAAGGCAGTAAAGGGTCAAGGTTTTCGAAGAGTGCTAAATCTTTTCATTCCAAAATTACATGTCAATAGTGTTGTCTAACCTTACTTAAATAAGAACTATCATAGTCTTTGGAACAAAGGGCCCCTAAAAGAAATAATGAAATGTTTAGAAAGGGAAACCCAAGACTGGCAGATGCAAGACAGAGAATGCCTAATTTTCATGAGTCTTATTTTGCTATGTAAGTTTAAAAACTGGGTCATGCGTTCATTAGTTAAAATGAAAGTATTTTTAGAAGTAAGTTAAAATTTTTTTTTTCTCCCTCTAGCCCTGTTTTTCTCACCATGACACTATGACGCTTTGGACCAGGTGATTCATTTTTGTAGGTGCTGTCTTGTGCACTGTAGAGTGTTTCCCATTAGATGCCTGTAGCATCCTTGTCTTTCTCCAGTTATGACAAACCAGAATGTCTCCATTGTCACACATCGCCTGGGGGATAGAATGAATCTCTGGCTCAAAGCTACTGCCCTAAATCTACACAACACTAATATTAAAAAAATGCAAACAAGATCACACAAGCTCTTCAAATGTCTGTCTATAGCACATCAAAAACAGATCCCATTGAGACAGGCTTTGAAATGTAAACTCTCAGTTTCTGTGCATTTAAAAATTGTGATGTATTGTGTTGCATGAGTAATATCATTTGCCTAAATTTAAGATCCTAATACCCACAGTGTGCCTTGACTTTCATCTTAGCTGCTGTGAATTGGTTAGTAAATGTAAGATGGGTGGCATCACAGTGATAAAATCAGCTTGGTACTGGAAAAGAAATAGACCTGAGGATCAATGGAACAGATTAGAAGATGCAAGCACAACTACAAAGACACTCAGCCACCTGATATTTGACAAAGCAGCTAAATATGTCCACTGGAAGAAGGATAGTCTCTTTAATAAATGGTGCTGGAAAAATTGGCTCTCCACATGCCGAAGACTGAAACTAGATCCAAGCTTATCACCATGCACAAAACTAAAGTCTAAATGGATCAAAGACCTCAATATTAAAACAGAAACACTAAATCTACTGGAAGACAAGGTAGGTACAAGTCTTGGAGACATAGGGGTAGGCAGAGAATTTATGAACAAAACATAAACTGTGCAGGAAACACTTCAAAGAATCAACAACTGGGATCTCATATTATTGAAAAATTTCTGCATTTCAAAGGAAATCACCAACAGAGTGAAAAGAAAACCCACAGAATGGGAAAACATTTTAACCAGCATCCCCTCAGACAAAGGACTTGTGTCCAGAATATATAAAGAATTGAAAAACATCAAGCCCCCCAAATTCAAAGACCTTCTCCAAAAATGGGCATCTGAGATGAACACACAGTTCTCAGAGAAAGATATACAAATGGAAAATAAATACATGAAGAAATGTTCACCATCACTGGTCATTCAAGAGATGCAAATTAAAACAGCACTGAGATTTCACCTTACTCCAGAAAGAATAGTTGCCATCAAGAAATCAACTGATAACAAATGTTGGCGAGGCTGTGGGGAAAAACGAACACTGCTCCACTGTTGATGGGAGTGTAGACTGGTGCAACCATTATGGAAATCCATATGGAGAATTCTCTCTAGGATTGGAAGTTCCATTCAATCCAGCTATTCCCCTGCTGGGTATTTTTCCCAGAAGAACTGACAAGGTCATATCACAGTGATATATGTGCACCCATGTTCATAGCTGAACAATTTGTGATAGCTAAATCCTGGAAACAACCTAGATGCCCATCAACTGCAGAGTGGATGAAAAAGATGTGGCATTTTTATACAATGCAATATTACTCAGCTATAAAAAAGGATGATCTTGAGGCCTTTATAGGCAAATGGAGACAACTTGAGACTATCCTCATTAGTGAAATAAATAAGAATCATATTTATAAATATCATATTGTGTCTCTAGCATAAAAAGTAAATAAGAACTACAAGAGTAATAAAACCAAAATGTGTAATTGCTATTGTGAAAAAGAGAGGAAAAGAAAGGGCTCTAAGGGATATAACTGTATGTTTGAGTGTGTAAAATAGATGATCATATTGCTGAATCTTTGTTGGATCTTTGAGCTGAACTGTTTGTAGTCTGACTGTTTGAATGTCTACAATGTACCCTTTAACTTTGTGACTTGAACCACTATATCCAAGATAACAATATGTAATTTATAAACTAGTGATTTCTTAGTGTTTTTTTTCTCTTTTTCCTTTTTTTCTTTCTTTCTTTCTTTTAGAATTCTGTATTGTTGCTACCCCTTTTTTCTGTTTTGCTTTTTTTCTTCTCTTTGAATAAAATTATAAAAATGTATAATTGCTATTGTAAAAAAAGAGGAAATAGGAAGTGCTATAAAAGATATAGCTGCATGTATGTTTAGGTGTTTGGGATTGATGACCATATTTCTAGGTTCTTGTTGGATTGTTGAACAGATCTGTTTGCAGTCTCACTGCTTGAGTGTCCACTTTGTGTGTTTTTTAATTTTGTAACTTGAACAACTATTTCTAAAAGAACAATATATAATTTATCAACTAGTGACTTCTTACTATTTATCTTTTTTTTTGAAATTCTGTAATATTTCTATCCCTTTTCTGTTTTTTTTTCTCTTAAAAAAAAAAAAGATGGGTGGCATCCAGAACCTCTTGGTCTCCTGGTGGATGGTGTGTGCACTTCTCTCATTCAGAAGTTGCTGATTAATACTGTACTGTACCAAAGGAGATGGCTTGCTATGGAGGGGAAGTAATTAAAAAGAGGGAGCTGTGCATTCTGGTTACCACAGAACAAGGTTTGGCTTTGTGTTCCTGTGCTGTTTGCAGGAAGGTCCTAGGGTTTTAATGGAATTCCTTCTGTGTCCATCTTAATTAATGTCTTTGTGATCAATCAGCTGATGCTTCCCTACTCACAGAATAACTCTGCCAGCTGGGAGTAGAATAACACAGAGAAGGGATATAATGGACCATTACAGTGCTAGTGGCCGTAGCCTTTGGTCTGGAGAGTTTGTCAATCTCAGTTAAGGAATTAGCAGGCTGATTTCTTTTTAGTTTAAACATGTGATATCTAGGATTTCACTTGCTACTTTGCAAGGTGTGATGACCTGGCTAAGGATCCGCATGTCAGGTAGGGTTGTTATATCACGAGATCGAATATAATGTTTTCTCACTGTTTGGGGGCATATTTCCTTGGTTCATTTAAAGAGACTTAGGGAGAATGATTTTATAGTAAAGCAAAGGACCCAGAGAGTCTTTATTTTTAATTTTTTTTATTTTAAAAAGAAAAAATAAAAATAGCAATAAAACAGAGTTTCTTTCTTTCTTTTTTTTTTGTGGTACCAGGGATTGAACGCATGACCTTGCACTTGCCAGGCAGGTGCTTATGCCACTGAGCTAAATCCCCAGCCCATAAAACAGAGTTTCAAACCTGGTTAGTGGGAGAGTTACAGTAATTAATACAGTGTGTATTGGTGCCTTTGTAGCAGTTATTCAGAGTACCAGATACATGCATGACATCTTGTCCAAACAATATTAGCACACACCTTTGTTTTCAGTGAACTAAGAGAAACTGGCTGTATAATGATCTTAACTATCTTGTGTGTAAATATATATATTTTTTCCTTTTCCTTTTCTTCCTTTCCCCTTTCCTTCATCACAGTTTGTCTTTCTTTTTTAATACTTTCTCCCCAATTCACAATATCTGCTGTACATTTTGAATCTTATTTACTCCTTTAGTTTCTCACACTAGTGAGACAATGCGATATTCACACAGGGTCTAAGAAGTCTTCCTGCTGAATGTGGTGTTGCGTACCTGTAATCCCAGGGCTTTGGGATGCTGAGCCTGCCTAAAAGGAGGAAGGAATCCAGCCTGGGCAACTTGGTGACTTGGTTCTTAGAAAAAAGGCAGGGGTGGGAATCCGGGGTTGTAGCTCAGTGTGAAGGCCCTGGGTTCAATCCCCAGTACCACCACCAAAAACAAAGAAACAAATAACAACAAAAACTCCCACAAAAACCAAAACCAAACCAAAACAAAACAAAAATCCCCCCCAAACCCCCAAAAGTCTTAATGATTGACATTGTTTTAGGTTTTTGACAATAGTTAATTTAAAATTTCTTTGTACTGGGGTTTTATTTCTCTTCTCTATCCCTGCATCTTCCTGTGTCTGGGCAACTGACCCAGCTTTTCCCATACAAATTCTGAGGGACCCCCCCCACCCCCGCAGGTCAGCTCTTGGGCTTGATTTGCCCCAGATGTTTCAACAGAGAAATGTTCTTTCTTTGCCTGTGTTTTACTTTCCTTGGGCCCGTGTCATCTGTGGAGTGCTGTGCAGCAGATGGAGAAATGATACCTGCTGTTTCAGAGCATGGCTAGTTTACCTTTGTGATTCAGACTGGACATCAAAGAGCTGCAAGGATTTGTGAAACAGACACATCAAGATGCAACCTTTTAGAGTTGCCAATTTTTCATAAATCTAAGCAAAGACAGCCTAGTCAAAGGCAATATGTGTTCTTTTCAACAAAAGAAGTAACAGAGTATAATTTTGGGGGGCATAAAGACTGTCCTTGTAGATTTGTGCTTAGAGATTGAATTGCAAACTCATTTAAGAACGTCACAAAGCAAAGTGACATGTGGTTAAGTGAAAGCAAAATAGAGAACAGTGTTTTTGAAACATCCTTTTAGTTCACATGAATTATGATGCCACAGACATGATAATTTTGTCTATGTACAAATAAGCATGGTGCTCAGGACATAAAGAACTTAGAAATCAAAATAAAGAGAAAATGATTTGGTAAATTTGGGAAACTCACATACAAATACTTAATTGATAACTATTCCTGATGCAACCTTCTTGTATAAGGAAAACTACATATAGCTAGCTTTCTGTACCATCTTGGCTGTCCTGGACTGATATTCAAGGTTATATGAAGGTATAACCTTGAATGAACTAAAAGAATTTGCCACATTTCTATGTGATTGTCCTTGAATGGAGATGACCACACTATCAGTTATTTCAAATGTATTCATATTGGATAGACTGGCTCCAGAGCAGCCTCTTCAAAGATGACACCTCTGTCTTGAAGGAACACCCACCTTTGGTAGTGATATGTCTGAGTATTCAGGGAATTAATAGATAGAGCTGGTATTCTCAACCAGTTTTCTACTGGAGGAAATGTACTGCTTCATCCTTATATTCCTGGTTCTACAGCCAACAAACATTGGGCATTTATTATGTTATGGATAGCATGAGTGCTGCTGGAATACAGAGACTCAAGTATACAACTGTTGGCCTCAAGCAGGTTGCATTTAGTGGAGAGAAACACAAACGTACGTTTATTATACCACGGTGAGGGCTAAGGTGGAGCTGCGTGTAACTCTGGCTGAAGGAGATACTGGGAGTCAGATAAAGAGTTTGAGAGAAGATGTTTCAGATTTTGAAGCACCGTAGAGATGTAAAAAGGGGAAGTAAGCATTGCAAGAGTTTGGGTCTAGGTTTTTCTCTGCTTTCTGGCTACTTGGAATTTGGGCAAGTACTGAAGATGAATCAGAAGGACTTCTGTTAGGTTAATAGGGACAGGTCTCACCTTTGAGGGATTTTGTGTGTGTGTGTGTGTGTGTGTGTTAAGACTTAGGTTTTACGTTTTTTAAAATTTTATTGTTTCATAAAAGAGAGAATAATTCCAAATCATATCATTTGAAGCCTATTATGGCAGTGAGTCAAAGCTGTGTTGAAAGAATGACAGGCTAATTTATTTTACGAAACAATCACGAAGATTAATGGTTATTAGGCACCATTTAATCTATGCGTTAATTGCTGCTTGCTTGTTTATTTGAAAGTGCTTTTTAATCATAGATGAAAACTGAATTCAGGTGTAGTTTCTAGTTGCTTTTCAAATCTGGCACAGTGGAAGGCAATCCAGGACTTGGGTTAACTAAAAATCCAGTAAGCAACCCCGCCTAAAAAACTCTAGCTATTTGAGGGGTTGGGTCAGGGGAGTGGAATATCTTTATGGATTTAACAAATTTCAAACAAATCTTAAAAGAACCTCATAATAAGTAACTTGCTGGAGAGTTATATGCTGGACTAGATTTTTGAAGCTTTTACCTCTAACGTTTTATAATTGAGTAAAGTTATTGTAAAGTTTTAATACCAAAATGAGAACACATGCATTATCAAAGCTTTCCCTCCATTATTAGTAAGGAAAACTTTGTCACAAAGCCAGGACAGATTATTTCTATCAGGCCATAACATAAAATATCATTAGACACTAAATGCTCGCCAACTTTATCTCTGCAACAGAGGCAGACATGTGACAAAAACACGCCCATTCCATTCACTGTGATCAGTGCAGCTGGTTAGCAGCAGATCAGCTGTATTTATCTGTAAATCAGTCACACAAACTTGGCTTCCTCTCTTGTCCTTCTTCTGCTTTTCTTTTCTTTTTCTTTTTTGCGTATTTCCTAATAAAGACTAGGAATGTAGGAAGTCATTTGGAGAAAGGCTCTTGTTTCCATTAAAGGGAAAAAGTGCATTATAAATGTGATGAATGTGAATAAAGAATTCTGGACTTAAGAGTGCTTATTAACTTAGAAAGAACAGATGGACTAAGACTTTAAAATATAATGACA
This sequence comes from Hydrochoerus hydrochaeris, assembly GCA_004027455.1. Taxonomy (NCBI): domain Eukaryota; kingdom Metazoa; phylum Chordata; class Mammalia; order Rodentia; family Hydrochaeridae; genus Hydrochoerus; species Hydrochoerus hydrochaeris. The sequence goes on from PVLA01007780.1 coordinate 23,602, forward strand.
ACTAAGAAGCAGTGGCTTAAGTCAACACCCCTAAGAAATCTGAGACCACATTACTATGGTCTCACTAGCACATATATTTGTGTTCTGCTATAAGTTACATTAATTCACCTCAGCTGTAGACTTACAGGTTTATGGTTGAGGTCTGGCAGGAATACTAGGAAACCCGTGCGGGAAGAAGAGGAACTCTAACTACAACTGTGCTTTAATACAGGGTTGTGGTTCCAGGTGCTATCTTTGTGTGACTTTTTAAAAGATGTCTCTCCTGGATGAGGCAGATTTTGGAAAACAGAGGGGAAGTTAAATTTCAGCCTGTTCATCTCAACCAGACACCCCGTGTAGTTGACAATGCTCATGGAGTGGCAGGGGTTTTAGTAGAACCCTGTAAGTGAGACCTCAGCAGCTACACTTCACCTGCAGAAAGCATTTACCATAGTCATGCTCTTAAATTTTCAGTTTTAAAGCTCTTGTCTGCTTCCCTCGCTCCATTTTACCTTCCACCTGCTACAAAACTCAGCTCAATAAGTACTTGATCTTTACCTGTAACTGATTATTTGACAAATAACTCAGAAGGGTTTTTACTGGAGTATGTCTCTCATATACACCTAAGAAATGGGAACAGCTGTGATAAGGCAATTGGATGGTGCTGGTAGATCTAGACCTACAATTTTACTCATCATCCAGTTATAGTCAGTGTCCCTCATTAACATGGGCGACTTGCTACCCTACTGCTTTCTTTATCAGAAGAGGCTATATTGAGTAGTTCAGTCTATTCTCAATCATAGTACAGCCAAATCGTTATAGAGGCATGTGAATATTCATCAAAAGTTCAACGAGATGACAAAATGTAGGAGCACGGAGGGGCCGTGAGAAAGAGAGAGGCAAAGAGGGGAAGAAATCATCTGCAGAAATAGTGAGTCAGCGGCAACTGGCTCTGTGATTATATTTTTCCTCTATTATTCTTTTCCTCCCCATCCACAGGGAAACATTTTTTTCTGAGGAGGCATGAAGCTTCCTCCTCCCATTTTTAACAAAGATGTTTCCTGCTAACTCAGTACGAGGGTCATCAGAACAGACACTTGTCTGATGAAACAGGGCTCTCCTGTTTGAATAGATTACATTAACTACAAACATGTGTCTCCTGTGAAGAGTTTCCTAGCTGTAGCCTAAAGCATCTTGCTTTTGAACACTTTTACTTAGCATTCAAACTGGGTTCTGATTCTGTGCCAAAAATGCCTCTTGCAATTCCCTTAGTAGCTCAGTTGGAACCGTATGTATTCTTTCCCTTCCGTCTTGTTATTAGCTATACTCGACATTTTGCCTCCATAGGTGAAACAGATGCACAGGAACTTTTATGCTCAGTGGTTTCCTCCTCTACCATTGATTCAGAAACTTCACATCTTGCCATGAGAGAGTTAAAATGCTAACCACGTTTTCAATTTCTCCCATGAATCCACCTCTGATTCTATAAAATTTGTAGAGGTTGAATTCCAAATTTGTATTCCTTCCTGGTAGTTATTTTTGTCCATGAAGAAAGAAATTCAACAGAAGCTAGGACTTAAGTAAATTTCATCATGGAAAACGTTTTTTTCATAAGGGCCTCCACTGCAGTCCTTTAGATTTTTACATGGTGGTGGTGATAGTGGTGGTGGAGGGCAAGACAAGACCACAAATGCCTTTCAATTTGACTTAGGCTGGGTCTGAGCTTTATGAAAGCAGTCCAGTTGACTGTAGGTCAAAAACATTCTAAAAAAATTGCATCTATACTGAACATGATCAGACTTTTTTATTGTTTTTATTCCCTAAAGAATACAGCATAAACACTGCTTGCTTAGTGTTTACTAGGTATTATAAGTGTACTAGAGATGAATTAGAGTATACGGGACAGATGGGTTAGGACCACTGTGAACATAAAAATCTGTAGATGCCCAAGTCTCTTATTAACATAATTTTGCATATTGCCTACACATATCCTTCTGTATAAACTACCCATAGATTACTTATGCTAACTAATGCAAAATAAATGCTATGTAAATAGTTAATATGCTGTATAAATTAGGCAATAATGACCAGGAGAAAAGTCTATACATATTCAGTATAGATTTAATTTTTTTTCAAATATTTTCAATTCACAATTGGCTGAATAGGCAGATATGGAACCCACAGATACAGAGAACTGACTGTATTTATTCAGTTTAATCTGGGAACAGACAGTGTGTCCTACAAAGAACAGGGTGTGAAGAAATGTGGTTTGTTTTCTTTGCCAAATAATGTCTCATTCTTGAATATGACCTCAATTACAGAATAGTTAAAAATGAACATCTCTGCCTGTCATCATCCTCCTTTCTTGGTGGGGATATAGTGAGGTGATTCCTGCTGTGAAAGAAATTCTGCCCAGAACACTTGATGAGGTCAAAAGCACATAGCCCAGGAACCCTATTAACTAGACCAGTGAAGGAAGGCTTAACTCCATTTGGCTAATCAGCAATTTCTCTTTCCAGTAGAGGGAATTCTAGCAAACAGTGTTTTGGCAGAGAAATAAAAATGGCTTGGGGTGAGGCTATTAAGTCTCCAGCTATAACATCTGAGATTTAATAAGGGTTTTGGCACTTTCCTATAGGAAGAATCGTGTTGACCAGCTTACATCAGCATGGATGCTTGTCCTCATTAGTTTCCTGGCTGTCAAGATTGTAAATTTTCACTCTTCACCTTGGTGTGAAAGGCTATGAACTCATGGTTACAGCAAACATAAAAAAGCATTTATTTTCCAGAAGACTTAAGTGATTGGAATATTGGACCCAGTATTTTTCTTTTGAACTACATCTGCTTTTCTGTGGACCTAGATGCAGAAAGTAAATAATACAAGAACTTTGAATGAGCTTTACCTAAGGCAAAATGAAACTTAAGCACTAGTTAGCTTAGGAAAAAAGCAATTAGAAGTAATTTAAAAATTAAGATCAAGAGCAAAAGGGTAACTGGATTCTAAAAGTTTCTTTTATTATTTTAATTAAAATATAATTGTGGAATCCATTTTTTCTCCTACATTAGAAAACCACTCATGCTTATGAGAGATTGGTTTAAAATATGGAAGAATATTATTTTTCCTTAGCATGAGTTCAAGGGAAGATGAACAAATATAGGAAAATAAGTGTCAAGGTATTTCTGAAAATTTGCCTGAGCTTTCGTGTGTACTGCATAAAGATGTTAGTCAATTTTTGTTCTTCCTTTGATGCTCTTTCCATCTAGGGGACAATTTTATAATTAGGCCAGCTGCAAGACGCTAAGCAATAGTTGTATTTGAAGATCACCTTCACTCACTGATTCTAGAAGCACCATTTATGAAAAGCACACCTAAGATTGCAGTAAAAAGCTCCTCACAACAAAATAACAGGCCACACCAATCTTGGAAGTGTGGAGGACAGGACGGGAAGGGGATAACATGTGGGAACCCCTGGGAACTGAGCACTCCCCACAACAAGTGAATCAACAGAAAATGAGATTCAGCAGCACATGGTCCAATAACCCCAGGGCTGAAAACAGCCTGGAACATTGCCCCATGATGGAAACTCCATTGGGAATGAATTATATATTATCCCATTCTGCAGACTTAGGTTTGGAACATGGGCCAAGAGTCACAGCAATTTTCTTTGCACTCTATGCTGAAAGTGTTGCTGGGGGAAGTCAGGTTCTGTGGCATTAAATGGTCAGGCTGCTGGGTTGGAAATTTGAAGGCTGGCTTCTAGCATCCAACGTGACACTAATTAGGCTTGCTTAACTGGATTTATAAAGTTCCTTTGCGCTTCAGTGTCCTGTAGACTGACGGGTGTCCTCCCAGCAAAAAAAGTTTGTCGCCCCCTGCATTCTTGTGAGTGGGGGATGGTGCATTTGAAACCAACTCACATGGAAACTTTACCTCAGTCCATGAGCATGTCAGAGCGCGCCGCCTTCCTTACCTGTGATATTATTAGTATTAGTGAGAAAGGGGGATAGATCTGAATGTGAAAGAGAAGACAGTCATTTTAGTAATGAAAGTGAACAATTTGAATGGTGCAGTGTTAACAGAAATCAAAGGTGGGGAGATGCAGTCTAAATCTTGAACAAGACCAAATAAGACTAGCTGCTGTCTTCAGGTTAGCAAGATGAAGCATTTCCCAGACAGCTGCTGCTTCCCTAGCCGAAGCACCCGGGTGGATCTGGGCCAGGCGCGCTCCTAGGGAACCTCCCTAACCGCTTGGATTTCACGGACTGTCCCGACCTCACGAGCTTTCCGGTGCTACCACTAGGTGGCACCAGCAGCACATTCTCTACCTACAAAAGGCTGCTTACAGTTTAGGGAATTTCTTCCCTGTTGATGAACTTGCTCAGGGACCACGGAACCGGGATAGAGAACCAGAGGATGAGAACGGATGATTTATCGGCCTCACTTCTGTACTTGTAAAAATAACAACATAATTTCAAGACTCTCGTGAGCAGCTAGGCCCTGTTTCCTGTGCTTTCCAATGGATGAATATGCGTATCTTCAATTTTGCTTTCTCCTGTAGGATCTACACAGAAGAGACTCAGGTTAATATATGAGGAGAGTGTTTCTTGATGTGTATCTTTAACAGTGATTGGATTTATAGGTTTGCTTTTTAAAAATACGTTTAATTTTAATTGACACATAAAACAAAATTTGTTCACTTTGATGGGCTGAGGTGATAGTTTGCTAGTGAACCTGGTGTAACATTTGATTCAGGATAAATATAGCTCCTCAGATACTCCTCATTTCTTTATGGTAAGAATTTTCAAGATTTTTCTAATTTCTTTGAAGTGTAGTGTGCATTTTTGTTGCCTGTAGTCATTCCACTATGGAATGGCACCCCAGAACTTGCTCCTGTCTGCCTCTGGTACCCACGGATCAGCCTTCTCCTCCCCACCTCCAATTCTCTGGTACCCACTGTCCTATTCTGTAGCTGAATTCAGATATACTTGTGCAAAGATGTGACCAAACACCCTTTGAAGTACTATGGCTCGCTTGTTTGAAACAAACTTCTGTGTGCTTTTCACCGTATTTCTTCCCATTTTCTTCTCCCTATTCAAGCAGGAAGTCGATTTCAGGCTCATTGCCTCAGAGGAGCTACATAGCGGGACATAAAATAGACACATCTTGTGAATGTCTCTGAACTTTATGCTTCAACCTCCTAAATCTTTGTGTGAAGTGGATTTATGAGGTTAGAACAAGAGCACGTCAGAAGTTAGGAAAAGAACAGGCTATATACTCTTCACCAGACTACGAAACAGTTTTTTTGGGGGATAAGAAAAGGAAAGGGACAGAGGCTTGTGGGACTCGGGGGAAAAAAAAGGGACCTGGGATGTGCTCACTTCCAGTGCCATTAGGGAGGTCGTAAAACTCTGAGGAGGAAGAGTGAAAATGATACTGGGCCACAGAAGATTGTGTATAGAAATGGCGGAGAGGGCTAGCCCAGTGGCATGAGTACAAGGTCCAGAGTTCAATACCTGGTACAAAAAAAAAAAAAAAAAAAAAGGGAAATGATAGCCATAGAAGCGAAGAGGCCATAGCATTGTAGACTGGAGTGCTCTTTATTAACCACTAACTCATAGCTGTGAGGGCCTTGGTGCTCTGTCATGCTTTAGTCCTAAAATATCCCCCCGAAGTCTCATATGATCAGAAGCAGGGCTTTGGAAGGTGATTGGTCACGGGCACACTATATTAATCCATTGATGAAGTCGTAATCGAATATGCTGTGACAAAGTAGGGGCTGGTTTGAGGTGGGGGTGACAGGGTGGGTGACTTGGTAGGGTATTTTTTTTTTTTGTATAGTTTTACTTACTTCTTATTTTTTTAGAGGTGGGATCTTGCTGTGTTGATCAGGCTGATCTTGAACTTCTGGACTTAACTGATGCTCCTGCCTCAGCCATGTCAGTAGCTGAGACTCCAGGTATGGGCCACCGTGCTTGGTTTCTGTTTGCTCTTAGAAGGCAAATGTTGCTGGAGGAGGAGACATAATGATTCTTGGTCGCCTTTTAGGGAGAATCAGTTCAAGTTCTTTTCTAATAATAAAGGCCCCAAATTGAGCATTGAGGGAAACAGGAGTTAACTTTGGAATGCACAGGACATTAGAGGGTGGTCCAGGCTCAGGTGGAGTGAAGAGGAGTCCGCCAGTGAATGAGGAGCAGAGACAAGGATAGGAGAAAATCTCCAAAGCAAAAGCCTCCCCCGTATTTTTTTTTTCTTTAAGTTTTGTCCAGGACTAAACTTCGTAGTTGAATGATGTTTCAGCCCAGTCAGGTTGGCTATAACTTGTCCACAAAATGTCAAAGTCTGTTATTTAAACCACTCCACATGCATTCAGTGGTAAAAACATTTTACTTTGAGTTTTAAGTGATGCAACCTTTGTGGGAGAATCTTACGAATTATTGAAATGGTAGAAGAAGCAAGCAGCTACCTAATTTGCCCTTGATGATGAATGACAGGAATTTAGAGATTAATCTGTTTCTTGGAGACTTATTTTACGTTAAATGAAGATGTAGACACTATCATTTGAGTTAGACTAGAGTGGAAAATATCTTTCCAAAGTTTGCTAGCTTTCCAGCTGTGAATGCAATAAACATATTTTTTTTGCAAATTAATGTTTGTTTTCTTTCTTGGGGTCTCAGCAATTATTTTCTATTCTAGGGCATAGAAATGAAGGTGTTGATTTGGGAATAAATTACCTCTGTCAGTGGCTTAAAGCATTAATATGTAGGCAATATTTTCTATGAAATGGCAAAAACCATGAATTTTGGGAACATTTGTTACTTATAAGATTACCTATATTATATACTATAATTTTAAAATTTTAAGATGTGGTCCAAGATATTTTCTTACAACTATTATCTAAATCACAAAATACCTTCCTCTCTTCCTTATTTTAGCAACTCTGTCATTTATCATGAGATAGTATAGATATTCTATAAATACGTGAACAATGGATGTGGCTGAATGAACAAAAAGTTGGTCCAATGATACAAAATCAAAGTCACTACCATATGTTCCTTTGGATTAGCTTCTTTCACCAGAAGGCCTGAATTATGTTATTTGTGTAATGTCCATAAATTAAGCAACATATAGAACTAATAAAGAAATAGAAGCAAATGTTAAATCTTATCAGTAAGAATAAACCACATATTCTAAAGAAATGGTTATGATATAATAATCTTCATCAGTGATTGTAATTTTCATTACTCAGATAATAACCAGTAATAAAAACAGTTACTGATCTATTGGTAGCAGAGTTTGATATATCAACAGTTTGTCATCGCCGTGTGCTCTACATGTATTCCTGCCACACCGCAGTACACTCAACGTCACATTTCTCTAGCTATTTTTTTGATTCCTGAACTAGGAGGCATGAAAGTAGAATGACTATTTCTAAATATAAAAAGACTATCACGATTTCAACTTTATTATGAGCAAGGAAGCCAATATATGGTTGTAAATCAGAACCTTTTGGGCTTATGAGTGAAGATCCTGATATTTTGTACTAGCCAGAAGGGACTTGGAAAATATTTTATATTATGCTTTTATAGTATTATTGACAGTGATAGACTCAGTCTGAATGCTAAACCAGTCTCTCTTTCTCTTGTGCTTGACATCTAGAGATGTTTCTAAAGTCTGTTCCAGGGATACTGTAATACTTTCATTGGGGGTTAGTTGAATGATAATAAATCATTGAGTCCCTCAAGCCAAATACACTCTTTTGGCTATAATCTATACAAAGACCATGGCTAATACTTCATCCCGTTTTGTAGTTCTTCGTGGTTTCTCTCCCTTTGCACTTCTAAAGGCCCGAAGCATTTGGAGGTTTAGATCTTCAAAGATATATCATGTACCTCAATACCTACTTTGATTTCCAAGCAGAGAAAATTCTAAATGGAAGTTACTGAAGAAGAGGACTATGGGACAGATAGGTGTCATCTTAGAAAAGATAATAATGAACTTTGATCTGAAGAATAATGTGCTAAGTGGGAATAATAAATCTTTCACTGAGTTCACAACATTGCTTTGTTAAAAGTAGCTTTATTGTACTTTAAGCTTTTCTCAAAAGTGAAATATGGCTGACGTCCCTGAAATATATAAGACTGAACCTATTCAGGTTGGCTTAATGTGAGTAATGTGGAAGCATTCTGTATTTTTGGTGTGATATGATCTTGCATCTCCTTGTACAGAATGTGCTTGCTCTGTGATTTATGATTATTTGAATAACAACCCTGAGATTCTGTTTATGCTTTTACATTTAAATTTAACAATATGGAGGTGCTGGTATGGCTTAATGATTAATAGACTGGATAGAGAATAGGGAGGAATTGTCCTGAATGTATGATTTTATTTTCTTTCTTAAAACCTGCTACCTCAACTTGTATTGTCTGACTATAAAATTGATAAATGCCAAATAAGAAGAGCTTGCAAAAAACAGAAACGTATTGAAAAATAAACTACTCTTTATTGATAGCCAACATTGAAGTTCTTTTTCAATTTAATATTTGCATATTTTATATAGTAAACATAATTTATAAATACATCTCAAATTATTTAAATTTTTTTGATGCGGGACCATTAGAAATATAATTACTGGATTAGAAGTAATGAATGTTCTAGGGATTCTTAATAATATTTGCACTATTCTTAGAGCTTTGGTTTTATTGGAAAAGATCAATTTGTCTCTTTGGTAAATTTTTAATGACTTAAAAATCACATTCAGCACCATGATTACTTTGAAATAATTAAAAATTTACTCCAGGAACTCAATATCTTTATGCCCAAGTATGAAACTTCATGAAGTACTCTGTAAGTGACAAACTAAAAGACAAGTCCACAGACTTTTGTTGTGTTTAGTTTTGTTCTTGAGACAGAGTCTTGCCGTGTAGTTCAGGTTGGACTTCAACTCCCTATTTAACCCAGGCCGGCCTTGAACTCACTTCAATCATGCTGTGTCAGCCTTCTGAAACCCGGTACGACGACAGGCATATGCCACCACGCCCAGCAGGTCAACAGATTTCTTTGAAGTTCTAATGCCAGACTATCTCATATGGTTGGTCATTTGTGGGAATCTTGATTCTTAAGAGTCAAAGCCCTGGAAGTCTCCCACAGGGTTTGGATATATTAAATAGATCTATTTTATGTAGAATTGAATGGCTGCTAAATTGTCAGGTTTAAAATTGAATATATTGTTTTTACTCCAACATAAAGCTCAGAAGTACTCACTTCCGTATCAGGTCAGTTTGGGAAAATGTCCTAGTGATCTTAATAATTTTGATGAATTAGCTTAAACAATTTCTTTCTCTTCCCTTTGTGTCTCTTTCTGTCTATCCCTCCCTCCTTCCATCTTTTCCTTCCTTCCTTCCTTCCTGACAGGGTCTCACTATATAGTCAGGCTAGCCTTGAAGTCACTATATATCTAAGGCTGGCCTTGACATTTATTCAATATTTGCGCTATTATAACTGTAAATTCACAACTAAGTCAAGTAGTTACAAACATGGTTATGCTTATTTTCCTAACAACTTTTTATTTTCCTTGAAGTTAATGAGTATCATTTTGTTGCAATATGATACATCTTATTATTTATTAACCTTGAAGCTTTTAGGACAATCTCTTCGTATGATTGCACTCATCCTAGAAGCCTCCCTGCTTTTTAGAATTGAGTTAACTTCTACTCATCCTTCTGGTTTCACCATATTCACCATTTTCTTAAGGGAAAACTTCTGTGGCCTGCCATGTCTGGGTCAGATTTTTTTTTTTTTATTTAAAGAGAAAAAAAAGCAAAACAGAAAAAGGGGGTAGAAACAATACAGAATCTCAGAAAAAAAAACAGTAAGAAATCACTAGTTGATAAATGACATACTGTCTTCTTAGACCTAGTTGTTAAATTTACAAGATTAAAGCATACAAACTGGACATTCAAACAGTGAGACTGTAAAGAAGTTCAATGATCCAGTAACAACTTAGCAACATGGTTATCAATCCTACACACTTAAACATACATGCAGCCATATCCTCTAGAGCACTTTCTTTTCTTCTTTTTACTTTTTAAGTCCATTATCTGCCTAGCTATATCCTGTTTCAGGTTGCTCAGTACCTTACTGACTTGTTTTGTTGTTGTTATATACTTTTAATCACCTTATATAATTCTGTTGTCTTGTTTTTGAGTTTTTCCTCATCCATGATCCATGGATCAGCTTTGGTGGAGTTGGGAGATTTTTGGAGGTATTTTGTTACTTTCTTATCTACTTTTTTTTTTGAAGGTAGCAAAATACAGCAGAACAAGACAGAACAAACCCATGTGACCCCACTGCAATAAAACTACCACAGAACCTCAGAGCAGGTCACCAGGACACAAGCAATGGGCTCAATAGTACAGCCCATTTTGTTTACATTAGCTGTTCTTTCAATCAAATAGAGGAAAATGGAAGGAAATATCGAATTTTTAAAAGCAGAATATTGAAAAAAGCAGTACCATTAATCAAAACTGAGCAAAACAGTGATAAAAATATTTGCCCTCAAAGAGATTGTAGAAGGAAATCCCCCTTACTTGCCACGCTGTATACATTCATCCTCCAAAAAGATACTCAGACCACCGGTGCCTACTTGCTAACGGGGGGAGCGGGGGATGGATCAATATCTGATACTTAGCCCGCACACCGGCAGGGCCCCAGCTGGTTACAGGCTGGCCAGCAGGCCTCCTGATCTCCCAGCGCCCAAAGTTACAACATGATGCAGAGCTTAGGAGTTGCTGATAGTTCTCGCCCTGGTGTGCCAGTGGTTTGGGTCAGATTTTGACATTACACATTCTCATAAAATTCTTTCATTTCCCTTTATAGACCATTATTTCAGTCAGCAATTAAATTTGTATGCAATTAATGTTTGAAGATTGTAAGTGGTCAAGCATTTTTTCTGCTCCTGATTGCTATAATGTTCTGCTTACTTATCTATTGATTAATTATTATTGTTATTAAGTTTATTAGTACCATTTAGATATGCATAATGATCACTTTCATTACAAGAAATTTGTAGCTGTACGTGATTTATGTTTATTCCTTTTTTTCCCATTCCCTTACTCTCCATTAAATTCTCTTCCCCTCTTTATTTACAAAGTTTTGTTTCCATTTTATTCTTCTTTTCTCATCTTTTCTTTTCCCTCCTCCCCAGTTCCCCTTTCCTTTTGAACAATTGCTTCCTACTTTACAATACCTGTTATATATTTTGGTTCTTATTTATACTTTCAGCTTCACACACCAGTGAGACCATGTGAGTTTTACATGTTTGTCTAATTTATTTCATTTAAAAGTACAGTCCCAAGATTCTTCCATTTAACTATAAATGTTTCAAGTTTATTCTTCATGGTTGAATAATATTCTGTTGTATAAAAAAGCCACATTTTAAAAATACATTCATCAATTGAAGGGCATTTGGGTTGATTCTGTGATTTATCTATTACAAACTGTGCTGCTATAAAAATGGGTATGCATATATCATTGTAGTATGACACTTTTAATTCAGATCTAAATATTAAAACAGAAACACTAAATCTGGTGGAAGATAAAATAGGTAGAACTTTTGAAGACATGTGTAGACAAAGACTTCATGAAGAAAACCTCAACTGCATGGGAAATACTACAAAGAACCAACAACTGGAACCTCATCTCAATAAAAAACTTTTGCACAGCAAAAGAAATTACCACCAGTGAAAAGACAATCCACCAAATGGGAAAAATTTTTATCCAGTTGTTCCTTAGACAGACATGTAAAGAATTGAAAAGAATCAGATTCTCCCCAAATTTAAAGGCCCAACCTGAAAATGAGCATCTGGGATGAATATACATTTCTCTAATGAAGAAATAAAAACAGCAAAAATATATACATAATGTTCAAGATCACTGGTCATTCAAAAAATGCAAATTAATTCCATCTCCAGGAAGAATGGCTAACATCAAGAAATCAGTCAATAACAAATGGTGGCACGTATGTGGAATTCTCCACTGCTGATGGGAGTGTAGACTGGTGTAACCATTGTGGAAATCAATGTGGGGAGTCCTAAAAAACTAGGATTAGAGATTCTATCTGACCCAGTTATTCTCCTTCTTGGTATCTTCCCAAAACAATTAAATGCTGTAATAGTTTAGCCCTTATGAAGGGCCTCAAAAATAACAACAAGAAGATCTTAGGTATGCCAATGACCATTCCAAGTTCATATTAATTTAGGTAATTCTAAAAGCAACCTTAAGAATAGATAATACTACTGCCTTACTTTACAGATGAGGAACTTGAAAATGGAGACAATAAATGACTTGAATCATGGATATGCAGTGGATAAACTGTACAGGTAAGATTGGAGCCCAGTTTAACATGCTCAAATATTTATACAATAGGTAGAATTAATGAATTATGAAACGTTCTTTAGAATTTTTTTAGATGAAAGCAGCAATGTAGTTGGTGGCTTTTAGTCTCTTATAAGTGGAATATTTGTGTAGAAGTACAAGTTACATTGCTATGACACATTAGGCTAACAAAAAGAAGCATCAGAAGAATTGATCAGTCACGCACTTAATTCACTTAGTGCTATCTAAGCTGCACAGACTCAATCCCCATTTTCTGAATTTCCTAAAAGTTAACAGCCAAGACTATCAAAGAGAGCCAAATGTCCTTGTTTAGTAGGTAGGCTAGTTGAGTGCTCCTCTTTTTGCTTTCCTCTTCTTTTGGTGGTTTGTGACACTTTATGTGACAAATACATTGTTGAACATCTATAGCTCAATTTGTTGAGATCTAGTAATTTGTATAACAACCTCGACATTAAGAATTGCTCCACTGTGAGCTTCTGACCTAATCATTTTCATGTTTTCAAGAATACTTTTCTGTCAGATATGCATTGTAAAACCAGAGCACATTTTGTTAACTTTCACTTTAACATTTGCTGTTTCCTTAGCATGCTAAGTCTTAATCTGCAATGCACAACCAAAATTTTATTAACTCCTTAAACTTCTAGTCATATAAATTTGCATAAGGGCTTTTGTTTTCTTAGGAGTAGTTAAAAACAAATGTTAGGGCGTAATATTCACCCCCTGTGAAGTGTGTACATTTGTTCCCCACTAGTTTACGATATTGTTTTAGTGGAAGCTGTCTTGTCTTATTAAGAAGTTTAGCTAGCATCTAAGATTTGTATTGGCAGGATTAATTGAAAGGAGAATTGCTCCTTGGATTTGCTATAGGTAAGTAACAACCTGATGTTACTTCTCTAGTATTTTACTGTTTGAAATGGAATTGTGTGTGCTTTTCTAGAGTTCATGGAACAATGTCTTGCTGTCGCTGAAAGTTTAGGTTGGACTTTTTCAGGATAGGCTGAAATTATAAAGTAACAGCAAAAGGCATCTAATCTCCTAATTAGGTAAGTGTGGTGATTGTTGCAAATCAGCAGAATGGAAGTTAATCAGAAGTTGGCACTGAAATTTTGCACATCTTTGTCTTTCAGTACTTGGAAAAACTTATTTTCAGTTAGGATACTTCTGCTGGACTGGGATAAGCTTGAACAGAGAAAATACAGTGAAAGCTTCTGCAGCATATAAAAAGGAGAACTATATTAGCTCTTTTTTTGATATAATTTGAACGATGATACAATTCATAAAATAGAATGTAAAGGTATAAAATATAAAGGTTTGGGGCTTATGGTGACTTCTGTGATCAGGCCAGGGTAAAATTCCTTTACTTAGGCAATCAAGTAATAATGATCATATTGCAGTGATGGAGTGTCAAGGTCATGGTAAAGGAGGTAGCAGAGCAATACCAGGGGTCCGACTTTTTTTTTGTGAATCAAACCCAGGGATGACCTACCACTGAGCTAGATTCCCCAGCCCTTTATTATCTATTTTTTTGAGAAAGTATCTTGGTAAGCTGCCTTGGGTGGCACTGAACTTACAACTCTCCTGCCCCAGCCTGCCTGGAGCTAGAATTACAGCTGTGCACCATTATGCCCAGCCTGCTTTATAATTTCACACAAGTGCTTGACTTGCCCATTTGCTTTCATTAAGAGCAGAGATGGGCCATGGTACTCTAGATTCTACTGGTGACCAAAGCTAATTTCAGAAGAGACAGCTTTAAACATTGAAAATATTTATGACAGGCACTTCATATCCTGAGTGCCTTCCACACAGTAGATGGTATGTTGAATTAATAAATGAAATGGTGTGTGAAAAGAAAAGAGTAAGGGAAGAAGATGATTTCAAAATCATTTTGCTTTAGAGGGCAGTAACTATACCCCCCCCTTTTATTGGATTTTCTACTTCACTACATACTTCGAAAAATGGATTCCTGGATATTATTAGGCTTCAGTCTACTAATCAAGATTTTTGTTAAGCACATACCGTGTGGTGGAAATGCTGTGCTGGAATTATGTTTGTGCTGTTATATAGTTTATGTACTAGTTGGAGCATAGTGGTGAGTGAGAGAGAGACAGAGAGAGACAGAGAGAGAGACAGAGAGAGACAGAGAGAGAGAGAGAGGCAGAAAGAGTGACAGATTTTTTTTTTCAAAATCCTGCTCAATGTGGGTAAAGTCAGGGCATAAACAGTGAAATTATTTGAGCCTCTCAATAGGCTGATGTTTGTTTTGGGCAGAGACCTGGATAAAGTGAGGAAAATAGACGAGTAGATATTTGGGGGAGAACATCCTGGAAGGAATGGATACGTGGTTGTTGCAAATGAGTTAGTTTCTGTAGTATCTCAGAATCTTTTTGTCAACAACTTTCCTTCAGCTTCTGGAACCGCTCCCAGTGTAGCCCACCATTATTTTTTCTTAGGGAAGCACCAATGATTAATCTCTTTATCGCTTACATTTTTAAGAATCTCTCATTAACTGAATGCCAACCAAGGCCCCAGATTCTGGTAATTTAATTTACATTTCTTAATAAAGCTGCAAAGCAGGCTTTACTATCTGTTTTAAAGATAAGAAAACTGAGGTCCTGGGATACCATATAATTGCTAGCAATGGCAGATCTGGTACTGAGTGGAGGTTTTCTAATTTTGGAACGATTTTGCTAGACTAGGTGGTCTCTGAATATTATTTTGGCTTTTTTATGCCCACAAATTTGCTTTTAGGTAAGGTCTATTGTATCTTATACACAAAATCATATTAATGTGTTGATATTTTTAAACTTGAATGTTTTGAGATACTTGTAGATTCACATGAAGCTTTGAAGACTAGCACAGAAAGATGCTGGGTACCCTTTACCCTACTTTTCCTGATGATAGCATGTTGCAAAATTATAATATAATAGGGAAGACCAAAATTGAGGCAAGTTTTAAAGTTTATATAAAAGCATAGTATAATATGGGATTTAACGTTGACACAACCCACTGATCTTGCCCAGATTTTCAGTTTTACTTGTGTGTGGTTGCGTGTGTGTGTATTTGGTTTAATGACATTATATATATATATATATATATATATATATATATAATCAAAGTCAAAATGCAGAACACTTCTCTCACTACACAGATACACTATGTTGCCCTTATGCAAATATAGTCATTTTTCCTTACCCCTAACAATTACCAATCTGCTCTTCATATATTAAATTTTGTCATTTCAAAAATACTATGTAACTAGAGTCATATATTATATAAGCTTTGGACTCATTTTTCCTCCCATTTAGCCTAATTTTTTAGTGATGCATTCAATTCGCATACAGCAATTCTCCAAGCCTTTTTGTTGTTGAGCAGCTTTCCATAGAATGGATTTACTGCAATTTTATTAACCATTCAGTGGGTTAATATTTTACTGTTCTTAGGAGATGTTACATTTTAATAAGGGCGAGGCTACCTGATGACAACACTCAGATTGCAAGTAGGAGTTTTAATGTTGAGAGTAACAGTCGTAGACTGCAGGGCTTTGGAGCTTGGGTTACTTTTTGACTTTACTGTGTAAGCACATGATTATAGGAAATTTATGTTTCCATTTTTGTGCCTGATTATTAAAATGATGCTGCTATGTTAGTTTTTACTGAGTGAGATAGGACATTTTCAGGAGAAACAATGTTTCCATCTCCTGCACATTGTCTAAAATTTGTAAGAACATGAGAACAAGCATTGGTCAGTTTTTCCAAACATTTTTCCATTATAGACAGAGAATAATGAGAACTATCATCTCTAATGTTTACATTGTAGATAAATCTCAAATTCTTTTGCTCTCGGTTGCTTATTTCCCACTCTAATCATCATTTTAGATCTGCTGTAAACACTAGGTGGTAGATAGCCTTCTACTGACCCAGGAAACTTAAAATAAAACGACTGCTTGATGGAAATGTTTGGTTTTACATATATCTCTCGATCATCTACTGTTCTTATGTTTTGCTTGGTGTCAGCTTGCTTTCTAGATCCCAATTGTTGGCCTTTTATTATCCAGGTTGCCTCAATGACTTCCTCCTATCCTTCATATACCGACCTTGTGACCCACTTGAATCAGTAAGGCTAACGTCAATTCTCCTATTTCTTTTTTCTTATACACTGCCTCAAAAGCAAGCCCATTGATAATCTGTACTTTGTTCAGTTGGGGTTTAAAAGTGAAAATCTGCAGTGCTGTGTTGATGTCTTGAGGGAGGTATACGTACTTTTTCTCTAACCTATTAGTCTGGATGTCTCTGAAGCAGAGAATCAATAACACTTCAGTTTTTCTATTAATTCAGTAAGTACTTGTTGAGCACTTATATTGTGTATACACATTGCCACAAAGATAAATTGTTCTTCAAGATCATATTCTAATTAATAGCAAAGATAAGACAGGTCTATCACACTAATGCAAGATGCTGATCAGGCTAATGGACATTTGAGAGGCTTATGATTTGTTGATCTTATTTTTTAATATTAATCTGATTACTGTGTCATTTTATAAATTACAGAATACATTTACAGCTCATGAGATATTATTATTTAATATTCATAAATTCTTATCTATAGATTATGGTTCTTGTCTATAGAGATTCAGACATATGAAGACCAGGTTCAAAGACAAACCCAAGGTCAGGGGTTTAGCTCAGCAGGCACAAGTGCCTGGCTGGCAAGCATGAGGTCGTGAGTTTGATTCCTGGTTAAAAAAAAAAAAAAAAAGGCAAACTCAAAGATTGGAGTGCAGCATTAATGAGGCTTTGTCAAAAGGTTTAAGTTCTTATGTTTTGTTTTAGTAAAAGTTCTTAATTTTAAACTTTACCTGGAGCTGTATAGTCTATCTTGTGACTGTTTAACAAAGAATCATGAATTCAGAAGTCAATGTCAATAATTTAATTTTCCTTTAAAATAATAATTCCTAAAATAAATACATTTTTGCTCCTTTAAAAGATTTGAATTAACTCTCTGTAGATATAATTTTGAATTATGTTGATTAGAGAATAAATCAGGAGAGCTGCATATGAGTATATGAATGTTTAAATAATTATCGTTAATTTAAGTATCCTTAAGAGAGCTTTAGCTGCTCAAGTGAGCATTTGCTTAATTTAAATTGAATTAAAATGATCTATGGAAGAAACAGTTTGCAAAGTACAACTTGAGTTTCATGGAAATGGAAGGAATCAGAGATATGTTACAACAGTCTGATATTGCAGGAATGGAACTTTGAGCCCACATTGATGCAGATATTCCTGAATATTAGACTGGCACAAAATTATAATGTCAAATTATGCTCCAAAGGGGCAGAAAACTTTCTGTCAAAGGTCTTCTCTTCCTGAAGCTACAGAGCTCTATGAAATGTTAATTTTTTTTTGCTTTCTAATTTAAAAAATCTAGAAAATTCCCTGAAGAGTAATTTTATGTATAGTTTATGTAGAGTATATTAAAATACTCCAGTTTTTGTGCACCTTCTCATCTGGAAAAGGTTATATAAGGGCCTGATTAGTAAACTGAAACACAGTGTCAAACTTTGTTTTAGAACAGCATTTATGGAGAATTGCATATGTAAACTAATATTTGTTATGTCGGTTTTTTCCCCTAATGGGAAATCACTTGATAATTGCATGGTTTGAACCTTAAAATCATCCTATCTGGTTTAATGGAGAAAGTACTACTACTAGAGGTGAAAGCAGAAAGTCATTAAGAGGGACACCTGGTGAAATGAGCCTGACTGTCAAAAATGTACACAGGGTCTTTTGTACTGGCTCTCAATCATCATCATACCATGAATACCGGTATCAGAAACAGTGCAAAACTGTAAAGGGTTTCTCTTTATTGCCAAGTAGGTGAGGTCAAGCAGCTGAGACAAAACAATTTTAAAATTTGCATAAAGACCTTAAAAAAGACACAGTGGAGTTGCCAAAAATTTGGAAAGCGTAATCTTTTAGAGAATGTGGATATTGGAAGGATTTCAAGTCAAACTTATCTTGACTGCTGGTAGCTGACATCTGCTTAGATTTTAGGAATGCTTCCATTGTTCTCTGAGTGATGAACGGTTTATCATACCTGAACTGTTTATACAAATAATACAGCTTGTGTTGAACACTTGTCTTCATTCTGGGAATCCAGGCTTTTGGTGGATGCTAGGTAGAGGTGCCTATGTGTCAGCTCTCAGTAAAAACTTTGGGTAATAGGTAATCAGTGTTTTGCTAGCGTCACAACTCAGTGCTAGAGGGATTATGATACCCTCAGTGACTTTATAGTGGACATTTCTTCTGTTTTCCCCAGGCTCTGCCAAGAGCACGGTGCTGGCATCTGTGTGGATTCTGGTGAAGGCCTCTGGATGGGCGCATCACATGGCAGGAACATGTGTGTGAACAGCCATCAGATGTGTGTCAAGGAGGCCACCTATCAGGAGTAAGCTGCCTTATAGCAACTCACTCTTTCTGCAGCAAATCCAATCCTGTGAGAGTCACTTCTAAATGAAATACGCCTCATTTCAATTCACTTCTAAGAGATCTAAAACAGTCTCTTGAGATAGGCGTTAGTCCATTCATGAGAGTGAAGCTTCTGTAATTTAGTTATTACTGAATGTCCCATTAGCTCTCAGCATCATTATATTGAGGCTGAAGCTTATAGCTCATGAATCTCTGGGAGATACACAGTTATCTAAACAATGGCAGCCTCACTGGTAATGTAAGAATTTTACAGCCAGACATTAAGCATCCATAGTTAATATGATAAATGTTTCTTAGCTAAATGTAAATCTAGATCCTTTCACTTTTCTTCTTTGCTGATGTTATTTTTATGTCAAAATGGTTATTTTATTAGTAGAAAATTCTGTTAGAAATCAAAACAAAATGGTCTTACATCTGAGAGAAAGTGTTAAAGCTGTAAATATATGAAACGTAGTGTTAGTAATGGGGAATATAAGCCCCTTTACTTAAAACAATTGCAACACAAGTTTTAATTCTTTTAAAACACTATGTAAAAAATGTTTGATGCTTTCTTGCCATATCCATTTTTAAACATGAATTAGGAAAATTTCCCTTTCAAGGCTATGTGATGTGCAGTTTAGTCATATAGTATTTTACAATTAAAGCTTTATGAACTCTACAAAGATTAGCATAGTGCCAGGCATGGTGGTGCATGCCTGTAATTCCAGCACTCAGGAGGCTGAGGCAGAAAGATTGCTTCAAGTTAGAGGCCAGCCAAGGCTACATAGTGAGTTCAAGGTCAGCCTGAACTGCCTAGTGAAACCCTGTCTCAAGACGGCAAAGAAAAAAAATTACAAAGATTAGCATAGAAAGTCCTGTACCTTACAAGAAGAAACTAAACTGAATCTATACTCTGCTCATTTTCTGATGTGTACTTAAGTTAGGTGAGAGAGACTTGGAATCCTGCCTCATTTTCACCATTAGTCCTGGTTGGACTCTTTGGTGTAACTGGTATGTGGCCCCAAAGGCAGACACATTTGCTCAACCAACATATTTGCTGATGGATAAATGCATACAAAATGTGATTATATATCACAATGGAATATTATTCGGCTACAAAAAGAATAAAAGCCTATCATTTGTGGTAATATGGATGGAACTGGAGCATGTTAAGTGAAATAGGCCAGGCATGCAGATATGGTTGCCATACAATTTACCATTCGGAGCATCACTTCTGAGAGTAAAAGGAGGACTCAAATGGGTGCATTGGGATAATGTGAATAAACTGGGACCGACTGTAGGAGAATTGAAACATATTGTCATTCCAGGTTTGAATACATTTTTCCTCTTTTTTCCTTTATAGTTATTATGGGGATTTGTGAAGTCGTAAAATATTTTAAATGTTGTGGGAGAAAATGACAAATCTGCATTTGTTGATATTAAAATAAAATATCAGTATTTCTGTCACTCCTCCCATTGAGAGGCAGGGTCTGGCAAGCCACCCGTAAGCCTGGGTGAGTTTGTGCCTTCTTTGACCAGCACCGTATGATGGAAGTGACACTGATTTCCAAAGCAGCTCCTGTTTCTGTTGCTACAACAGAATATCTGAAAGGCTGGATACTTTATAAAGAAAATACATTTACTTAGGTCACGACATTGGAGGCTGAAATTCTAAGATCAGATAGGTTCACTGGGCTGTGCTTTAGTGTGGGCCTCCTGGCTGCATCACATTATGGCTGATAGCATCAGAGTGGGAACCTAGACCAGAGGGAGAGAACATTCACGTGTTGAGATAGGAAACAAAGGACAGATTTAGGCTTGATTCCTTCTCCTCCCCCTCATCTACCCACCACTCCTCCTCATCTTCCTCCTCCTCCTTTTCTTTTTTCTCCTTCTCTCTGTTTTTCCTTTTTTCTCTACTTCTTTCATTTTTTTCTTCCCTCATTCTTCTCTATCCTCTTCTTTCCACTTTCTCCTTTTCCCCCTCTTCTCTCATTTCTTTCTTCCTTCTTTGCCTCCTCTTTTTCCCCTCCTGTTCCTCCTCCTTCTCCTTTTCTTTCTTCTCTCCATTTTCTCTGTCTTTCACACATGCACATGCACACATGCACTTCATCTCACAGGAACTAACTAGGGTCCCAAGAGACAATATTAATCTCTTCTGAGTTATCTCAGTGACCTAATTATCTCCTACTAAGTCCCACCTCTTAAAGGTTCTACCAACTCAACATGGTCATGCTGGGGACCAACCTATAGCACATGAACCTTTGGGAGTCACACTTAAATTCTAGACACAACAAAATGTAACAGTGGAAAAGTAGAGGACACAGTCTTTGCCTTGACCTCCAGGGCAATCCTGTTGGAGTACTGACTTGCCATGTGAAAAATCTGACTTCCCTGGGGCAACCATACTGTAAAGAGGCAAAGCCCCAAAGAAGAGAGACCACATGCAGCTGTTCTGGTCAGCAGTCCTAGAAGGTCACTCCAGCCTAGATGGAAACGTGAGTAAATGAAGTTTTAGATGACCCTACCTTGGAGCATTCAAGTCTTCCCAGCTGAGGCCAGTGTCATCTTGGAACAGATATAAGCCATCCCACCTGATCCTGTCTAAATTTTTGACCCCACAACTCTTTGAATAGAACAAAAGGATTTAGAGAAGTTTTAGGGAAATTTGTTATACAGTAATAGTGATTCAAATATTGTTTCTTTTTACCTTTATATGTATCCATTTCAAACTACTCCAGGACTTTCCCTAGTATCCTTGGCTCAGAACAGGGAAAGCTCACTGTTCTGTGAACATCATGTCGATCCTTTCCAAAGGTCCTTTCTGTATCTGGAGTTACTTTAGCCACATTTTGGGTAGTTATTTTAAGGCATCTTAATTTTCTGAGACTTGCTTCTCAGACTCAGATATTCACAGAATTTCTTGTTTTCTAAGTTACAAGTGTATAAACTATAATACCAGCATGGGCATTTCATTGCCTGCTATTTGTATGGCTCCCTATTTTTGCTTTGCATGTTTGCTTTTCTCCTAACACAGGTGGTAACAGAAGCTCCTTGAGGACATGAGCTATGCAGAATATCTTATCTTGTGCAGCACAGTGTCAATGATGAATGCAATGATGAACATGAATAGCTACTTAGGGGAGAAAATATTTATTTCCTGATACTCTCTAGGACCAGAGGACCATATTTGCATTTTCAATATTTCCCTTAGATCTCCCAATGTCATAGATTCCTTATAGCAATATTTGAAAGCATTATCAAGGATGGTTCTGGCTTGTAAAAAGAAAGTAGAAGAGAAGACAGAATTTTAGATGTGCTTGTACGAGATGAGTTAATGAGATGCTGGGCAACAAGAACACAGTGAATAACTTTATTGATGCATAAACAAAGCTTCCAGATTGTGCCAATACAAAATCCTGTATTATTAGGAGGATTTTTAAAAAGTGCTTGATCATGTTGTAGAGGCTAATAAAACTTCTTGGGGGGAAAGTTAAGTCTAAAATCTTTTTTAAACAATTTTAATTTAAAGAGGAAAAAAAGCATGTAAAGGGTAGAGATAATACAGAATTTCAGAAAAAAGATAAACAGTAAGAAATCACTAGTTGATAAATTACATATTGTCCTCTTAGAAATAGTTGTTCAAAACTGCATCTAAAAGGAAAGTATATAATTATCAACTAGTGATTTTTACTGGTTACTATTTTTGTTTTTTTGTTTTTGAGATTTTGTATTGTTTCTACCCTCTTTCCATTTCAAAATTTTTTCTTTAAATAAAACAATTAAAAAAAAAAGCAAGAGGAGGAAAAGAAAGTGCTCTAAAAGAGATAACTGTATGTAACCTTAAGTGTGTAGGATTGATAACCATGTTACTAAGTTTTTGTTGGATTGGTGAATAGAACTGTTTGCAGCCTCACTGTTTGAATGTCCACTTTGTATGCTTTAATTTTGTAACTGGAACAACTATATCCAAGAAGACAGTATGTAATGTATCAAATAGTGATTTTTTACTGTTAATTTTTTTTGAAATTCTGTATTGTTTCTACCCTTTTTTCTGTTTTGCTTCCCTCCTCTTTAAATAAAATTAAAAAAAAAGAAAAAAAAGAAATAGTTGTTCAAGTCACAAAATTAAAGCATACAAAGTAGATCATCAAACAGTGAGAGTGTAAATGGCTATGCATACATGAGTCTCTACATGTATTTCTATCCTTTCTGTATTAGAGGGAAAAACAAAACTTAGTAAGACAAAACAAAACAAATTCCTATAAAAACATGGAACCAAAAAGTCATATAAAACCACAGTACAAGGTGATCTACAATGATTGCTGTATTGTTTCTTATTATCTTCAATAGAGTTGCCTATATCATCAGGCATAAATGAATATAGCAGTATAATTGAATATAGCAGTACATAACAATATTAGTAAAAAATAGAACATTGTAGACAATATAAAACTTCAAAAGCAGGTAATAATCAAACCAGAGTGGATATTCTAGTGAATCTTGTCATCTTAAGTGCAGTTGCCTATACTCTCAGACTTGATACTATCAATCATAACAGCTTTGAATAAAATCTATCAATATAAAACAGTGATCTAACAAACCAGATTTGATTACAATCAGTTATGGTAAAACAGTGTAGGTTTTACAGAGCTTTAGATTGACTTAATAGGAAATTAAGGATGATTACTGTACTATATCCTCTTATTTTTGGGATTACTGGTTTATACCCTCAAATCTAGTATAGGTAGAATGACTGGAACAGAATATAATCCATCTAAGCAGAGTAGTGTGAGTAATGTGGGTTTTTAAATCCTGTTGCACTATTAACAATATAATGTATCAAGGCCATCTATGTTAGAGGTTATAGCCAACCTTCTCTGCCTCATTTCTGCTATGCTATTTTCTTGCCTTTGTTTGTCTAGTTTTCTCCTTCTTTCTACTGCCTGCCCCACTCACTGAGGCCTTTCTGCCACTGTTCCTAAAATCCTGGTATTTTTTTTTCTCTCTCTAGAATGTCCTTCAGTATTCTCTGTAGGGTTGGATTGGTGGTCACAAACTCCCCCAGTTCCTCTTTGTCATGGAAGCATCTTGCTTCTCCATTAATTTCTAGTGACAGTTTTGCAGGGTACATCAATCTGGGCTGGAGGTTATTCTCTTTCAGGGCTTGGAATATTTCACTCCAAGCTCTTCTTGATCTGATGGTCTGTGTGGAGAAGTCAGTTGTGATTCTGATGGGCTTACCTTTATAGGTAATCTGTTTCTTTTCTCTGACGGCTTTTAATATTCTGTTTTTATATTGAATTTCTGGCATCTTGATTATTATATGTCTGGGTGTAGATCTGTTTTGGTTGTAGGTGGCTGGGGTTCTGTATGCCTCATATAACTGAATGTCATTTTCTTTTCCCATGCTTGGGAAGTTTTCCTTAATTATTTCCGTGAATAGCCTTTGTAATTTGCCTGTATGTATTCCTGCTTCTTCGTTCACACTTCTTATTTTTAAATTGTAGATTCTCTTATCATCTTCTAGCCTTTGTATTGTTACTGCCTGTTTCCTTGTTATTTTTAAGAGATCTCTCCTTTCATAATCACACATTACAAACTTGTCTTCAAGTTTTGATAGTCTATCCTTAGTTTCTTTTAAGGCGTTTTGCCAGCTTTCAAAGGAGTTTTTAATTTCCTGGTAGTCTCTTTGAATCTGCTTCATGTATCCCATATTTTCTTTATATTCTTTATTGAATGTTTCTCTCCTTTTTTTGTGTTCCTCCCTTCTACCATCTATATCTTCCTGAGAGATGCTCCCTGAGAGCATTTCTTTTATTACTCTACTCATATCTTGCTTTACCTGATTTAATATTTCAGTTTTGAGCTCGTCTACAAGGTCCTGAAGATATCTTTTAATGTCCATTGAAGCCATGTCTGATGTTGCATGTTTGCTGCCCTCAGTCGCCCTTGTTTTTCCCTTTCCTGGATCAGGGCTCTCAGGGTTCTAGGCTGGGGGCCTCTTCCTGCTTCTCTCTCCACACAGGTCACATTGCAGATCCCAGCCCCCTTTCCTGTTGGACACGCCTCCTCTGAGGCACACTTGCAAGGGTCCTCCCCCCTCTCCTGACTGTTCTTATCACTGAGGTGCAAGCAGCAGCTGCCTAAGCCTGGCCCTCCCCACTGGGCCAACCAAACTGCAGAGGTCTTCCCCCGGTTAGGGTTTGCTAGGTGCAGGGAATCGATTTGGGACAGCTCATTGGGTCCCAACCAGGGGCATGGCCTAGTCCAAGAAAATCCCACAGATCTGCTTTGGGGAGGGAGGAACCAACTGAAGTCACTGTTGCTCCCACTTCAGGCTCCTCCTGCCAGATTCCAACATGTTGCCCATTTGATCACACCCTTCCTGTGGCAGGGGGGTGTCCCAATCCCAGCACTGACAGTGGATTAATGAAAGTCCCTTTGCTGGCTCCGCTCTCCGTCGGGCACACCAACCCCCAACTTCAGTGCTGCTTTGCTTCCTGTGAGTCATGGTGGGAATGAGTTTGGGTGGCTTTGCCGGCCATGGCGGATTCAGGCCGGTACAAATTCAGTCTGCAAAATTGTGTGGTCGCAGCAAAAACATTGTGTCCAGCTGTTCCAGTGTAGTCCCAATGTGTTTGACAAGCTTTTATATGTTTTAATTTCTTCCTGCATCAAGAGGATCCATCTTCCTCTGTCTGGGTCTCTCCAGGGTGTTTTGTTCTGGCGTATGAATTGTTTCTCCCAGGAGGCTCTGTTTTTTGTTGCTCACTGATCGGCCATCTTGTATTCAACCAACTCTAAAATCTTTCCCAAGAATTGGTTGATGTTTTTATTTTCCCTAACTCAGTGGTTGTTTTCTAATAAGGAAAGCACAAAGGAGGCTTCTTAGCAATGGATAAAAGGAAATTCTCAAAGACTTATACAGATGTTAAAAAGACACAGAATATCTTAAGGTTAATTGCCTAGGAGAGTTTTTAAGTTAAGGGACTGAAAATGTGGTAGTCCTGACGAAATGCACCACTCTGCAGTGCTTTCAGGATTGACAGTGCTACTATTTAATCTTCTCTTGGAATGCACTTTAATGTTGAAATCTGTAGGAGAGTGATTGGGGTGTAAGTTTCTAATTTCTCCATTTCATCTCCTGGGAGTGGACTAAAGTAGTGAGGGAATATTTGGTACTAGACTAGATAACTTAATATGGATGAAATACGTGTATCTTACAGAAATGTTGTCATAAATATCTTTTAAAAGAAACAAACAGGAAAGACCCTATTGTATAAAGCTAATTAAGAATGGTCTCTTGCTGAGTTGTTGTAAGGAATAGTACTATAATTTCTAAATCACTGAAGCCTTTTGGTTGCATCTAATGATTCTTCAGTTTCTGCTTCTGATTTCATTTTATCTCAGTAGTAGTCCTATTTTAGATTTCCACATAAACATAATATCTTTGTTCTTATGGTTTTATTTTACATTCTGTCACTTTGAGGAGATGACATATGGCTGAGAATTTTTAGTAATTAGTCACTTTTTTTAAAAAGGTCCTTTGACTTTACTGATTCTGTGGCTCCTAATTAACCTAATGGGTTAATTACTGGGAGTAATGGTTGATACAGAAAGTTGTGTCTTATCAGATCCTGCACAGGGCCATTTTTCAGATGTGCATGCCACAAGTATTCTTGGAATAAAGACAGGAGCATAGTGATAAGCTGATTGTCTCAAGACCTATTTTAATTAGGTGATTTACAGAACATTGCAAAGAAGTCAGTCAGTGAATATTCCCAGGGCAAAGTTGATACCCTTTGGATACACACCTTAACTTTTGAATTTAGGGATGTGAAGAAAGATTGGTTTGGCACAGAAGATCCTATGGCTCCTACATCTGGGGCTTCAGTTGCTCAAAGATAAATGGGATCTCTTGATTCTTTTATTAAAATCTTGATTTATGAAAGAAATAACAGAGTTATAGCAGTGAGCTATTGAGGAATAAATAAATCTTTAAAGTATGCAGTGCCTTCAAGTCCTTAGAAAAATGGTAGAATCTGGAACACAAATATAAATTTTAGTTACTAGGATCAGGGGTGGTCATCCTTCTGAATGAAGTTTTAGAGAGATCTTTGTCATGTATTCTGTGAAATGGGAGGGTCACACTGAGCAATGACAGTCAAGAGAAACCAGAAAACCTTTAGTCTCAGTTTCCTAATGGGCCAGGAAACATTTGTATTAAGGAAGAACAATAATATGATTTGTAAATTGGGTTTTTGTTTACTTTTAATAAAAATAATTTTTATAGAGTTGATTAAGCATTTAGGGATTGAAATAAGGGCAAAGCACAACTCACTAATTTGTTAATTATTTTCTCTGTTAATAATAGTAATGAAGGAGTCAGAAACAATAAACTTTTCTAAAGGAAGCTTCTTACCTATTATTATTCACTGTGAGTCCCAGAAACTCTCAACAACACTTACTTGTAAAAGTAATATGTGCTTTTATAGAAATGTTTTTGATGTAACATTAAAAAAAGCCCAAAACTCTTGATGTTGCTACCACCCAGTTGGAATTACTTTTGATTTTTCTTCTATTTTTAATTTTATACATTTTGAGATACAAATATATAGATTTGCCTGTTTGTACTATATATACTTTCAGGTGTATTACAAAATTTTCAGGAACATGTGTAACATTTGCATAATATTCTGTGTGCTCCTGATTTAATATCTACTATCTACTCTGAATGGAGTCTAACCTTCTGGGTATTAACGGGAATGAGTTGAGCAATCTAAAAAGCAGGATATTGCAATCGATCCAATTTCAAACCAATTTACCCAGGCTACCAGGAAAATGAGCTTTGCCTTTTCTAGCTGAAGTCTGTTTCTGGTAATGATGTAGACAGGTAGATACATTTTATGAATGCACAAAACTCCTTTTGTTTATACATACTGATTACGAACAAAATCACAGGAACAGTAAACACGTCTGCCATATCTAAGACATTCTCTAATACCATTTGCAGTGAGGCAGGGTGTGTGCACACCTGTAATTTAGCATAGGAGAGGCTGAGAAAAGAGAATTGCTGCAAGTTCAAGGCCAGTCTGAGCTACACAGTGAGTTCAAAGCCAGCCTTCACTACTAATCTGTCTCTACAAACAAACAAGCACCAAATTCATTTCCTTTGTAGTTTACAACCTTTCACTTCACTAACTCAGTGGGCATCTCCCAGAACTTTCCTTAAGATAGAATTTACTAGAACATATTACTCCACTTTTAGTTAACAAATACTTTATTTCTACAAGACCTTTTCTCAAAATATAGGCAGCATAAAGGGGAAGGTCAAATCTTAGGACAACATAAAAACTACAGATTCAATTCAATTTTTGTTGACACCTTAGCCTTACCAAGGCATACTCCTATGTAGGTCTTGGTGAACCTCACTTCTGTACCTACTAAACAGTAAGTTTAACAAAGTAAACTTGCTGCAGTATCTTTCATCTTCTTTCATCTGATTTTCCATAGGGTCACACCTACTAGTACATTCTTCTTTGAGTTGACTGATAACTTCTTTTTATTCCAGCAATATTTACCAATTCCTCCTCTAATATTGATAGCTTTGATTTATACCATTCAGCATACTACCCAATAGATTCCAGGGACTGAGGATACTATGATTTTCTAATCATTCTATAACATACGCACCTTTGATTATTAAGCTTTTCAAAGAGTTTGATATTAATTCTTAGTTTGAGATTAGCCTGAAATGAAATTATTAGATTAAAATTTATGAACATCGTAAGGCCCTTGATAGATTTTTCCAGCATGCATTCAAGTATACCAACAGATGGTGTCTTATGTTGGTTAGTTTTTAATAGCTGTGACCAAATGAAGGAGGAAAAAACTTTGAGGAAGAAAGATTCTTTTTGGCTCTGGGTTCAAATATATTTGATTTATTAGGTTCTCTGATATTGGGTACATGTGTATTTATAATGGTTACTTCTTTTTGCGGGTATGACTTCTTTATTGTTCTATAATGAACTTCTCTCTTTTCACTGCTTTTAACTATGTATATTTTATCTGATATATGTATGGTAACTCCCATTTTTTAATTTCATTTTCATAAATTAATTTTTTCCATTCTATATCTTTCAGGTAAGCATAATATTAAAGGTAAAGTGGGTTTTCATAGGCAATACATGTTGAATCTTGTTTTTCTCTTTTTAACCATTTAATCACTATGTATCTTGCAAATGAATTTAATTCAATTCACATTTCAAATGAATTTAATTTAATCCACATTTAACTTAATTATAGATAGATGTGCTTACTACTGCCATTTTGTAACTTGCTTTCTAGTTTCCACAGAGTTCCTTTCTTTTTCTCTCATTTTCTTATAGTACTTTTATGATTTAGTGATTTATTCTAATGGTAATCTTGGCTCCTTTGTTATTATTTTTAGTTTGACTATAATAAACTTTTTTTAAAGTTTTTTTTTATTTAAAGAGGAAAAAAACCAGGAAAAAGGTAGAAATATTACAGAATTTCAAGAAAAGAAGATAAATAGTAAGAAATCACTAGTTGATACATTACATATTGTTCTTTTAGAAATAGTTATTCAAGTTACAGGATTAAAGCACACAAAGTGGACACTCAAGCAGTGAGAGTGCAAACAGATCTGTTCAACAATCCAACAAGAACTTAGAAGTATGGTCATCAATCCCACACATCTAAACTTACATGCAGCTATATCTTTTATAGCGCTTCCTATTTCCTCTTTTTTTACAATAGCAATTATACATTTTAAAAATTTTATTTAAAGAGAAGAAAAAAAAAAAACAAAACAGAAAAAAGGGTAGCAACAATACAGAATTCTAAAAGAAAGAAAGAAAAAGGAGAATGAGAAAAAGCCCCACTAAGAAATCAGTAATTTATAAATTACATATGGTCATCCTGGATGTAGTTGTTCAAGTTACAAAGTTAAAGGGTTACCCCTTTAACAAAGTTACCCCTGATGCAGGCTTCTGCTGAGTTCCCGGTGGCAGGGCGGGTCCACGGTGGAGGTTGATTTTAAGTTTTACATCTTTCTATAGTACCTATGTGTTAACATATTAATGCCATTATTTTTAATTTTCTTAGTGTTCATATTAATGATATGAATGATTTATGCAACATTTAAAAATTAGAATATTTTAAATTTATCTGTATAGCTACACCTTCTGGTATATTTTGTATCTTTTGATTTTTTTTTCCTTCTCATTAGCATCTCTTTCATTTTAAAGAGCTGTCGTATGGGCAGGGGAAGAGGGGTTGAAGGGAGGGTAGGGGAATGGAAAAAAAACAAGAATCAAGTTATATCAGGTACAGGTACAAATTCTCTATGATGAATGCGATCATTATGTATATTTAAAATGTACTGATAAAATCTGATTGAAGAAACAAAACAAAACAACCCAAAGCAATGACAACAGCAAAAATAGTTCTCTTTATCATTTCTTGTAGGACAGGTCTGGTGGATATAATTATTTCCTTTTGTCTGGGATTTTTTATTTCTCATTTCTCTAGGGCAGCTTTGCAGGCAGTATTCTTGGCTGGCAGTTTCTTCCCTTCAGCACTCTGAAAATCTCATTCTATTCCCTCATTAACTATAATGTTTTTGCTGACAAGTGTGCTGTCAGAAGTACTGGAACACCTTTGTGTGTATGTGGTTATTCCTCTTCACACTCTGCTTTAGAATCCTCTTTCACCTTTGAGATTTTATTTTACTACATCTTGGAATAGATGGCTGAGTTGAATCTTACCAGTGACTTCTGACGTTTCTATACCTGGACATTCTTGTGTTCACCTATATATGTGGGATATTTCCTGCTCTTACTTCCTTGAATAAGCTTTCTATCTCTTTTGAAATTATCAAGCCCCCTTTGAGCCTAAAAACCCAAATACTTGCTCTTTAAATACTGCTTAAAATTCCCATAAGCTTATTTCATATTTTTTCTTTTTCTCCCATTAACTATATTTTCCAAGAGCCTATATTTGACTCACTAATTATATCTTCCATTTAATGTTTTCTGCTATTGATGCCTTCTATCATGGTTTTAGTTTCATTAAAGTACTTATCCCTTCAGAGTTTGTTGATTAATTTTCTTCATTTCTTCAACTCTCTGTTAAGTTTACATTTTAAACAAGTAAACTTTCTGTCTATCTTGAAGCTCTTTGTGTTTTCTTAAAACATCATGAATTCTGTTTCTGAGGGTTTCAATTTATTAGTTGCCAGAGAGTTGGTTTCTAGAGCCTTATTTTGTTAGGTAATGTCACACTTTCCTGAAAGTTTCTGATTTTTATGTGAGCACATGGCACATCTGTACATTGATGGATTGCACATTTATTTCAATCTTTGTAATCTGTTTTTGTTTGTGCCTGTTTTTCTAGAATTTCTAAGCAGGCTGTATATTATCCCAAGTCTGTGATCACTTCCATTGTTTCAATACTAAGTGGTTATGTAAGTCTAGGTTTGCTTTGAATCTACATATTGTGTGTTGCCCCTCTTCCAATATAAGAGTGTACCTCAGGTACAAATTTGCCTTAAATCTGCAATTAGATTGTGGTTTAGAATGGATTATCGGAAGAGGGACCAAAGGGCATAGTCTGTCTTCCTAAGCTTTTGCCTGGGCCTGGGGCTGGCCTAGATGCCTCCTCCATAGTCAGTGGTGTGGTTGAGCACCATGGGATCCTGCTTAGCTTTGGGATTCACCATGGAGTAATCAAGCCCCAGGCTGCTATGAAACGGCTTAGTGCCCACTTTCGTCTTCTTTGTCCCTGAAGCGAACACTTAATCTCTCCGTGTTGTTCTCCTTTAGTTTAGGGAAAAAGTGACTCGACTACCAATGATACAACACTCAGATGTATCCCGACCCATAGTCTGTTAATAGGGAAACACAGTTGTGGGACCAAGGTCCATGCTGCTATAGGCTGTTTGATGCTGTAGTTTACCTAAAGCCAAGGTTTCTGAATCCATCCAGAGGTGATACTAACCAGAAGTGAAGTATCTCTGGATGGGGCTGTGGGCTTCCACCTGGTAGAGAGGAAGCATTTCAAGTCTATGGTGTTGTTTTTCAACACCATGTTTTTACTCTTCCAAAAGGAAGTGCCTCTTTGCACATCATATTTATTGGAGTTAGTGAAAGGGTTATGTGCCCAACTCTTTCCTTTCTATTTTCTTCATTATGTCTTTTTCACTGTGATGCTAAAACCAGGTACTCTGGTCTCAACTTGTTTTCCTTAACTCTGGTGAAGGTAGTTGTTCAAATTGGTGCTACAGGGGAGAATCTATTGGTTGGAGGGTTTTGCTTTGCCCCCTCCATATATCCTTTCCAGTGGCTTTTAACCCTTTAAAAAATCAGGGTGTTTGTTTTCGTACTCATGTGTTTTGAGAGTTCTTTATATTATGGATACAAATGGTTGAATTTTAAATTTCTTTTCCTTTTTCCTCTTCTCCTCCTTTATCTTCTGTTCCTCCTTCTTCCCCTGCCTCTCTCTACTCTTCTTTTTTCCATTTTCTTTTATCTTTCTCTCCTTCCCTCCTTCCTCTTATTTCCTCTTTATTTTCTATTTTCTTTTCATATTATCCCCCCTTTTATTCTCTCCCCAAAACAAAAATGTCTTTGTAAATAAATTGAGTTATAAGTAAATAAAATGATCAACCATAGTGCAGGAAGTAGTCACTCTTTATTCTTGATTAAAAAAATGAATAGGCACACATCATTTTTTTTTCTTTTTTGTTGCTTTAATTTATTGTTGCTTCTTGTGCTTGGACACTTTGTGAGATATTTTTAAGTATATGGTTTGCATAGGTGGCCTAAGATCTTTGGGGAGAATGTGATGTCAGTATGTTATATGTACTTTTATTGCTTAAATTTTTACTTTGGGAAAGTACAACATGTTTTCATAAGCAGAGGAGGAAATTGATGTACAAAAAGATGCCATTAATCTCCTTTGATATTTGCAAACCATGAAATTTGGTGGCTTTTTATATATTGAACATATCTCTCCAGTACTAACCACATTTAATAGTGTCAAACTTGCATTTGACTATTCCTGGAAAGGCT
Organism: Hydrochoerus hydrochaeris; assembly: GCA_004027455.1. Lineage (NCBI taxonomy): Eukaryota > Metazoa > Chordata > Mammalia > Rodentia > Hydrochaeridae > Hydrochoerus > Hydrochoerus hydrochaeris. Next base: position 56,538 of record PVLA01007780.1, read on the forward strand.
TTTCTTAAAGACTGTGTGGACATGGATACCATATTTCTATCTAACTGTTACATTTCTTAGTCATCTAATCCTTTTATCTTGTTTTCATATCTAAACAATATCCTCTTTGCTCCAGAAAGGTCTACTCCCAGTGAACTGTGGAACAATTTGAACTTTAAAAATTTTTATTTATTCTGCCCAAACCTGGACACCATCTCTGAGGCCTGTGGGGACCAGGAGTCTGTGTCCAGTGACTCACAGTCATCAGGAACCCTCGGTGAGGCTCTTGGGGACTAGGAAGCTGTATCCAGGGCCCATCCATATTGGACACTACTTCTGAGGCCTGTGGGGACTGAGAGTATGAACCCAGTGGTTCACAGTTATCCAAGAACACTTGGTGAGTCCTGCAAGGGCTGTGAATCTGCACACAGTGACCTACCCATATCTAGGAACCCTTCATGAGTCTCATGGGGGCTGGGAAACTGCACCCAGTGATCTATCCACACCCAGGAACCCTCAGTGAGACTCATGGGGGCTGGGAAGCTGTGTCTAGTGACCCACTCACACTCAGGAACAATCTCTGAGGCCCACAGGGTCTGGGATCCTGTGCCCAGAGACTTATGCCATCTGGGAACCCTCTGTGAAGCCTTCTAGGACTGACAGATGGTGCTCAGTGATCCATTCACACCTAGGAACCATCTTTGAGGCCTGTGAGGACTGGGTGTCTGTGCCCAGTGACCCAGAACCAATAGCAACCCTCAGTGAGGCATGCTGCTGGATAGCCCACAAGAATGGGAAGCAACTAGGACTCAGTATCTAGCTTATTTGGAGGAACACAGGAAAATGCCAGAATAAAAGAACAAAATCTCAAACTTCCAACCTATCTAGATCAAGTCCAGGAGACATAGACATGGATGAATTTGGAAATAAAATCTCTGAAATGATTGCAAGGGAAGTAAAGAAACAACTCCAGAAAGCTTTAAAGGAAATCAAATTAGAAATAATCACTGAGATAAAAACAGAAATAATAAACATAACAAAAGAATTGGTAAGTATATCCAAAGAAAACATAGATTAAAAAAAAAGAGGAGCACCCTGTATGGGAGCAATTAGAATACATGAATCAAATTCAAGAATATATTCAGGAAATCAAAAATTTTATTGAAAGCTGGCAAAACTGCATGAATGAAACTGAGGATAGACCCTCAGACCTTGAAGACATGATTGTGACTAATGATCATGAAAGGAAATTAAAAATAATGAGGAGTCAAGAAATAACTTCAACAGCTGCAAGATAAAGCAAAGTGAAACAATATAATACCGATAGGTGTCAGTGACAAAGGAGGCAACACAAATGACATAAAAAGACTACTTGTAGACATAATATTATAAAAATTTCCAAACATGGGAGATAAACTGACACACAGATAAGTGAAGCATATAGGACTCCAAATAGCCATAACCAAAATAAATCTTCACTTCAACATATAATAATCAAGATCCCAGAAATTCATCATAAAAACAGAATATTGAGAGCTGCTAGATCACCTATAAAGGAAAGTTTATTAGAATCACAGCAGACTTCTCAACACAAACTGTTAAATCAAGAAGACCATGGAATGAAGTTTTTAAAGGACTGGAAGAAAACAACTTCCAACCCAGATTGATGTACCCTGCAAAACTATGTTTCAAAACCCATTGAGAAACAAGATACTTCCTTGACAAAGAACAACTGAAGAACTTCATGACAAGGCAACCAACCCTATGGAGAATACTGAAAGATATTCTAGAAAGAGATAGAAATAACCACAAGTCCAAGAACAACAAAGAAAGAACAAGCAACCAATAAGCAGGACAATAAATTAAAAAGAGATATAAAAGTAGGAAACCACCAACAAAAAGATAATGTAATGAAGATAAACCAATACATATCAGTTATAACCATTAACATAAATGGCAGAGTGGATTAAAAAAAAAATCCAACAACATGCTGTATAGAAAAAATACATTTAACTCAAAAGGAAATTCATAGTCTGAAAGCCAAAGGATGGAAAACAATAATATTCCATGTGTCAGGAACCTAGAAAAAAGCAGGGGTAGTGAGTCTGTTTGTAGACTTTGTAAACTTCAACAATGATCAAAAGAGGGCCTGTGCCTCTGCGTGCTTCCTGTGTGAGTCCCACCTACACTGGGGAGTGCTGTGCCACCCTTGGACTTTGGTCCACCCCACAGCATGCTTCCTGTGTGACTCTTGTGGGCTCTGGAGGACGCACACTGCCCTCAGACCTTCCTGCCCACAGCGTGCTTCCTGCGTGACTCCTGCAGGCACAGGGCAGTGCCATGCTTCCCTCGGACCTTGGCCTGCACTATGTGACTCCTGCAGGCTCTGGGGAACGTGTGCTGCCCTTAGACCTTGGCCCATGTTTCTGTTGCACCATGTTTCCTGTGTGCCCTGTAGTTGCCCATGCTGATGCCACCGGCCTGCCCCTCAACCAGTTGCCACGCCGCACTTCCCACATGCCCTGCAGACACCCAGACTGACACCACCAGCCCACCCCTTAGCCCAGGACCACCTAAGCTGCTGAGCCCTGCTTCCTGCATGCCTGGGTCCAGCAGATGCCTGGACCCAGGACACCTGTTGGCCCCTCAAGGACACTCCCTACCTCCTGGACCTAATACTGCTGTTGATCTTCAACTCCCACCCTTTCTCTCAGAACCTTGGACTACAGCAGATTAACTGTTCTGCCTTGAAGGGAGATTCAGCAACTGCCTCACCCAAACAGATCTCAGTAGGCTCCAGTCATTGTGGTGAGTATGCCCCTAAAATAGAGGTGAGCAGTGGGTAAATAGGGCCAGTAGTAAAGCTCCCTCCAACTAACTGTAAGACATTGGTGAGTCTGACAAGAGTGGGGGTGACTCCTTCCTGCCCAGGGAGAACATCAGGCAGGGTGAGGAGTGTGCCAATAAGGACTCCCCCAACTTGGAGAAAATCAAAAGGGGTTATGAGACACACAAGCGCACAATAGGGACACAGCAGGGCCTCAGCTGACACAAACACTATAGACAGGGAGATTTGATGACCTGGAGTAACCTGAAGATAAAGTAATAACAGGAACTAAAAGTTGACCTACATCAATACTACTAGGCTTGTCAGCCCAGGAAGAATATAGGACTCACCCAATAGGCCTGGCACTAGGAAGTCAGATGACTGACCCACCTCTTTATTGTGGGACCTAGCAATTGGACAAACATCAGCCTTACAGACCCCAAGACACACACTACCAACAGTTGACACTAGTGAGATTGAAGGACCAAATATTAACTCAAAAGGGTAAAATGGCAAAAGGAAAAAGCAAAATGCAATCTCAGACATCTAGTCCACCAGGAGCAAGTACAGGAGACACTGAAATAGAAGACTTCAAAAGTAACACACTGGAAATCTCTGAAAAGATAGCGAGTGAAATAAAAAAACCCAACTCCATGAGGGTATAGAGGAAATCAAATTAGAAGTACTTTCTCAGGTAAAGACAGAAATAACAACCTTAGTAAAGGAGTTGCTGAACACAGCTAAAGAAGAAATAGAGAAAAAAGTACAGGAGCATGAGAAACTGAAACCTTGAATTAACAATATAGAAAACAAGCAGAATTCATGAAACAAACTCAAAGAGACATCCAAGAAACAAAAAATTCTATTCAAAGTGTGCAAAACCATTTAAATGAAGCTGAAGATAGGATTTTGGACCTTGAGGAGGATCGCAATTAGTGATCATGAGAAGATAGAACTTTTAAAAATAACAAAGCAGGGCTGTGGCCTGGTAAGCCATGGCTATCCCAGGGCAAGAACCATCAATGTCTCCTGAGATCCATTCCATGTTGGAACTTAAGACACTGGGAAACCAAACAACCAGCTTGTCACCCTGGTAAGTGGCTGTGGTCTGGCAAGCTGCAGCTAGCCCCAGGGAACAAACCATCAATGTTTCCTGAGATCCATGCCATGTTGGAACTTAGGGCACTCAGAAATCAAGCAGCCAGCTCACTGCCCTGGTAAGTGGCTGTGGCCTGGCAAGCCACAGCTGCCCCAGGGTGAGAACCATCAGCATCTCCTGAGATCTGCACCATGTTGAAACTTAGGGTGCTGGGAAACCAAATAACCAGCTCGCTGCCCTGGTAAGTGGCTGTGGCCCAGCAAGTTGTTTCTAGACCCAGGGAGATAACCATCAGCATTTCCTGATATCCACATCATGTTGGAAATTAGGGCACTCAGAAAACAAGCAGCTGCCCTGGTAAGTGGCTGTGGCCTGGCAAGCTGCAGCTGCCCCTGGGCAAGAACCATTATTGTCTCCTGAGATCCACACCATGTTGGGACTTAGGGCACTAGAAAACTAAGCAACCAACTTGCTGCCCTGGTAAGCAGCTGTGAGCCTACCAGTGCACTTGGGCTGAGATTCAAATATCCATCCCCAGCCCCCACTCCATCCGACCCCCATTAGCAAGTTGGAGTCAGAGATCTGAGCATCTTTTGTGAGGTTGACTATATGCAATATAGCAAATAATGGGGATTTCTTTCTACCATCTCTTTGAAGGCAAATATTTTTATCACTGTTTTGCTTTGTTCTGCTTAATGATATTGCTCTATTCAATATTATGTTTTAATAAGTTCTAAAATGTTCTCTATTTACTTTGATTCTGATATACCTGATTGAAAGAACAACTATTGTGAAGAGGACGAGATGTACTATAGCACCTATTACTGTTATCCCAGTAACTTGCTGTGAAGTTCTACACCAATTTCGCTACATTGTCTCAATTGGCTTTGTTCTGTCTTGTTCTGTGGTATTTTACTACTTTAAAAAAAAAGCAGCATGAAATGATAATCCAGCAGCTTCAAGTTGATGCCAAGAGAAGCAATATAAGATTAATAGGCATCAGTGAAGATGCAGGAGCCAATGCAAATGACATAACTAAAATATTCACAGATGTAATAGCAAAAAATTTCCCAAATATGGGGGAAAAAATCTGATATACAAATCAGTGAGGCTTATAGAATGCCAAACAGTCACAACCAACATAAATCTACTCCCAAACTTATAATAATTAAGATCTCAGACATATAGCATAAAAACAGAATACTAAAAGCTGTTAGAAAAAAGACACAACTCACCTATCAAGGAAAGCCCATTAGAATCACAGCAGACTTTTCAGCACAAGCCCTCAAGTCAAGACAAGCCTGGAGTGAGGTATTTAAAGCTGTGAAATAAAACAACTTTCAACCCAGACTGATGTACCCAGCAAAACTTTCATTCAGATTTAATGGAGAAACAAGATACTTTCATGACAGAGAACAACTGAAGAAATGCATGTCTACCAAACAAGCCCAGAAAGAATATTGAAAGACATACTAGATAGAGATAAAAATGACCACCATCCCCAAAACAATAACAGAAAGAAACCACCAGGTAGGACAAGCAATTAAATAAGGGGGAAAGCAGAAAGCAAATAACTGGAACATAACATGGCAAAGTCGAGCCAGTGCATATCAGTGATATCCATAAATGTAAATGGCCTCAATTTACCTATTGAAAGAAATAGATTGACAGAATGGATCAAGAAACAGGACCCCACAATATGCTGTATACAAGAAACACATTTGACCCAAAAGGAAACTCATAGATTAAAAGTCAAAGGATGGAAAACAGTATTCCATGCAGCAGGAACCCAGAAAAAAGCAGGGGTAGCTATTTTACTTGCAGACAATGTGAACTTCAAACCTAAAATGATTAAAAGAGATAAAGAAGGTCACTACATACTTGTTAGAGGAAAAATTCAAGAGGAAGAACTAACAATTATAAATATATATGCACCAAATACAGGAGTACCCAACTATATAAGACCAATACTAATGGACATGAAAAACCAAATACACAAGAACACAATTATAACAGGGACCTTAACAGCCCATTGTCACAAAGAGATAGATCAACTAGACAAAAAGTCAGCAAAGAAACAACAGAACTGAATCATACCTGTGAGCAATTGAACTTAGTAGATGTTTACAGAGTGTTCCACCCAACCACATTAGAATACACATTTTTCTCAGCTGTGCATAGGATATTCTCCAAAATAAACCACATATCATCCCATAAAACATTCTTTGGTAACTGCAAAGGTATTGAAATTATCCCATGCATACTATCTGACCAAAGCATACTAAAATTGGAAATTAATGGCAAAAAAACATGCAAAACCTGAATAAATACATGGAAATTAAATAACAAACTTTTGAAAAAGCAGTGGGCTACAGATGACATGAAAGAAGAAATAAAGCAATACCTACAATTCAATGAAAATGCAGAAACAATGTACTGTAACCTGTGGGATGCAATGAAAGCAATCCTAAGAAGGAAATATATAGCAATAAATAGTCATATCAAGAAAACAGAACATCCACAAATAATCAACCTAATGCTTCATCTCAAGCTTCTAGACAAAGAAGAGCAAGTTAAACCCAAAGCTCATAGAAGAGAGCAAATTGTAAAAATTAGAGCAGAAATCAATGTAGCTGAAACTAAAAAAATACAAAGAATTAATGAACAAAAAGCTGTTTTTTTGAGAGAATAAACAAAATTGACAACCTCTAGCTAACCTTATCAAGAAAAAGAAAGAAAAAACTAAATCCATGCAATAAGGACTGAAAAGGGGGAAATTACTACAGATCCCATGGAAATTCAAAAGATCATGAATACCTACTTTGAAAATCTCTACTCACATAGAGTGGAAAACACAGAGGAAATGGACAGATTTCTAGAAAGATATGAACTACCAAAGCTCAACCAAGAAGATATAGCAATTTTGAATAACCCAATATCAGCTATTGAAATTGAAAACATAATTAAAAACTTACCAACAGAGAATAGCCCAGGTCCTGATGGATGCATGGCTGAACTCTACAAGAAGATTTGATGCCAATACTCCTTAAACTCTTCAATGAAATTGAAAAGGAAGCAGCCCTCCCTAAATCTAGGTCAGCCATGAGCACCTCTGACTGGAGTTCCTGGTGCAATGAGGTGGTCTCTGTGAAGAATATGGAGTTGCAGGGGAGGCCTGCATCTAAGCCAGTCTGGGCGCCTCTGGCTGGAGTTTCTGCTTCTGCGAGGTGGTATCTAAAGAGAAGGCAGAGTTCCAGGAGAGGCCAGCATCTAAGCAGATCCTGGGCACTTCTGGCTGGAGTTTCTGCTGCCAAGAGGTGGCCTTTGCAGAGAAGGTGGGGTCCCAGGAGAGGCAGTGTCCTGAAATTATGTATTATTTCTACCCTTTTTCTGTTTTGCTTTTTTTCTTTAAATAAAAAAAAAGAATGATCAAAAGAGATAAAGAAGGTCACTACACTGGTTGAGGAAAACTTCAAGAGGAAGAGATAACAATCATAAATATGTATGCATCAAATAAGGGAGCACCCAGCTATGTAAGACAAATATTAATAGACATGAAAAATAAAATAAGCAATAATATGGTAACAGAGGACCTTAAAAACCCATTGTCAAAAAGAGACAGGTCAACTACACAAAAAAATTCAGCAAAGAAATAAGAGAACTGAATCAATCTTATAAACAAATGAACCTAGTAGATGTGTACAGAGCATTCCACCCAACAACATCAGAATACACCTTCTTCTCAGCTGCACATGGGACATTCTCTAAAATAGACCATATACTAGCCCATAGAACATGAATAAGTAAAAGCAAAAGAATCAAAATTATTCCATGCATGTTATCTGACCATAGTGCCATGAAATTGGAAATTAATGACAAAAGAAATCACAAAACTCTACATACACATGGAAACTAAATAATACCCTCCTGAATAATTAATGGGTCACAGAGTAAATTAAAGAAGAAATTAAACAATATCTACAAGCAAATGAAAATGCAAGCACAAGTCACCAGAACCTGTGGGACACAATGAAGCAGTCCTCAGATGGAAATTTATTGTGATGAATGCTCACATCAGGAAAACAGAGCAAATGCAAATAACCTGATGATTTGCCTCAAAACATCTAGAAAAAGAAGAGCAAGTCAAACCCAAACCCCAAAGAAGGAAGGAAATTATAAATATCAGAGTGGAAATTCATGCATTTGAGACTAAGAAAACAATACAAAAATTAATGAATCAAAGAGTTAGTTCTTTGAAAGAATAAATAAAATTGATAAACCTCTAGCCAAACTTATCAAAAAAAGGAAAGAAAACTCAAACCCATGCAATGAAGAATGGAAATGGTGAAATCACTACAGACCCTGTGGAAATACAGAAGATCATCAATATCTACTTCAAAAATCCTTATTCTCAGAGCTTTGATAATGTGGAAGAAATAGACAGTCCTACAAACATAGAACTTACCAAAGCTTGGTCAAGAAGATGTAAAACTGCTAAATAACTCAATTTGAGTTAATGAAATTGAAAATGTAATTGGAACCTTACCAACAAAGAAAAGTCCATACCCTGTTGGATTCACTGCTGAATTCTACAAGAAATTTAAGGAAGACTTAATACCAACACTCCTCAAACTCTTTAGTGAAATTGAAAGGGAAGTAATTTTCCCTGATTCCTGGAATCAAGTATTACCCTAATATGAAAACCAGAGAAAGACCCAACCAAAAAAGAGAACTACAGGTCAATCTCCCTAATAAATATAGATGTAAAAATTCTCCATAAAGTACTAGCAAACAGAATGCAGCAAATTATCAAGAAGATTATACATCAAAACCAAGTGGGATTCATCCCAGGAATGCAAGGATGGTTCAACATATGCAAATCAATAAATGTAATACACCGTATCAACAGAGCCAAAGAGAAGAATCACATGATCATCTCAATAGGTGCAGAAAAAGCTTCTGACAAAGTTAAACATCCCTACAGAAAATTGGAATAGTCTTTACTTCAATCTGATAAAAACAATACATGATAAACCAACAACCAACATCATACTAAATAGATAAAAATTGAAAGCTTTTAACCTGAAATTAGGGACAAGACAAGGTTGTTCACTGTCACTCCTATTCAAGATAGTTCTGGAAATATTAGCCAGAGCAATTAGATAAGAGAGAGAATGAGGAATAAGGACAGGAAAAGAAGAATTTAAATTATCATTATTTACAGATGACATGATACTCTACATAGAAGACCCCAAAAACTGCACCAAAAAACTTCTAGATGTAGTAGCCAAATTCAGTGATGTCAATGGATACAAAGTCAACACTCAAAAATCAATAGGATTCCTGTACACAAATAACAAACTCACTGAGACATATATAAGAGAAGCCACACCCTTCACAGTAGCACCACCAAAAAATGAAATACTTAGGAATCTATCTGACAAAGGTAGTAAAGAATCTGTACATTGAAAATTGCAGTACTCTAAAAAAATAAATTGAGGAAGATTTCAGAAAATGTACATTCCTTGTTCATGGATAGGGAGAACTAACATTGTGAAAATAGTCATTCTCCCAAAATTGTTACACAGATTTAATGTAATTCTAATCAAAATACCATTAACATACCTCACAGATCTAGAGAAATCATTCCTAAAATTCATCTGAAACCAGAAGGGAACTAAAATTGCAATTCAATTCTGGGCAACAAAGACAAGGCAGGAGGCATCACAATTCCTGACTTGAAATTATACTACAAAGCTACTGTGATAAAATCAACATGATACTGCCCCCCCCCAAAAAAAATCAGGCCCCCAAAATTCAAAGACCCAATCCAAAATGGACATCTGAGATATACAAGCACTTTTCAGATGAAGAAGTACAAGTGGTAAATGAATATATGAAAAAATGTTCAGCATCATTGGTCATTAGAGAAATGCAAATTAAAATGCTGATATTCCATCTCATTCCAGAAAGAATGGTCAAGATCAAGAAATTGACCAATATCAAATGCTGGATTGGCTGTGGGAAAAAGGAACACTTCTTCACTGTTGGTGGGAGCGTAGACTGGTGCAATCACTGTGGAAATCAGTATGGAGGTTCCTCAAAAAGCTAGGATTAGTGGTTTCATTCAATCTAGCTATTTCCCTCTTGGGTATTTTCTCAGAAGAGTTGAAATCATTATACCTCAGCAATATATGTGCACCCATGTTTATAGCAGCACAATTTGTAATAGCCAAATTGTGGATACAACCCAAATGCCCATGGACAGAGGAATGGATAAAGAAGGTATGATATTTTTATACAATAGAGTACTATGCAGCTATAAAGAAGGATTACATTGAGGTTTTTATAGGTAAATGGATGCTACTTGAGACCATACTCATAAGTGAAATAAATCAGACTCACATGTGCAAATACAATATTGTGTCCCTAGTGTAAGAAACTGAAAGAGAAAAGATACAAAATCTACAATAGATATTGTGAAAGGGTAAGAAACTACTCCAAGGGTAAAAATACCTGGGATAGGGGAAAGGAGAAAAGAAGGAAGGGAAAAGGAAAAATATATAAATTTGTTTATGTATGTATAAAATAGCTAAGATGATTAAACTACCAATTCTATCAGTTCTTGGAAAAGAACAGTTAATACTCATACAATTAGATCAATTTTGCATATCTACATCTGGTAATCCAACCAACTCTTTTGAAGATAACAATATGCAAGGGCTGGGGGTTTAGCTCAGTGGCATAAGCGCCTGCCTTGCAAGTGTGCAGTTATGAGTTTGATCCCCAGTACCAAAAAAAAATCTATTTAACAATATGCAATATAATGACCATTGTTAAATTCTTATCACATTGTTTTGAAAGCCTTTATTGTTACCATTTTGGCTTTTTGTTGTTCTTGTAGTTTGTTTGTTTGCATGTCTCTTGTTTTTCTGTGTTTTTCTCTTTAAAATGAAATAAAGTTATTTATTCATTCATTTATTTGCCAGAGGTATTTTTGTCAGTTTTCAGGCCTGTAAATATCTTATCATAAGCTCTGTACACTGTGAGATAATAGAATGTTCATGCAGATGATTTTAGAAAACTTTTGCAGCAGGCTGTGTGCTTTTGTATCTTTTTAATAGCTTGACATGAACTCCTGTCTCTGGGCACTAAGGCAGCTGCAATGCTGCCTGCCATTAATAGTCTCAGCTACTTGGCCATCATAATTGCTGACCTTTGCTTAGCCCTCTGCTATAAATTAGAATTTCTGTTAAGAAGGAATATTAATGAAACAAAGTTAAATCCCTCAGCAGTTTGCAACTGGAATTGAAGACAATCTCTATTTAATTTTTAAAAGAGAACAGCTCTGAATCTATGACTGTTGGCTGTTCAAAATGAAAGACAAGATGCATGAAATCCATTATGCCCAGAAGCCTTTCTTTTGAAGAATATCAAAGTAGTTATTGTATTTATAAAATTTATTGATGAACTAAAACATTGATTTTGAAAAACTGATATGAAATATGGTTTACCCAAATAAGACAGCAACTGAAGAATTATTTAATGAAAATAGTACAATAAGGAGAAATACTCTCTCTCTCCTTTTGGTACTGGGAATCAAGCTCGCCACCTCATACTTGCCAGGCAGGCACCATGCCACTGGGCTAAAACCCCAGCCCCAAATACACTAATTGTCAAATATTTTGCAATTTTAAATGAACAACTGGGTCACAGTATAGATCGTGAAACACTGAAGTAGTGTTATATATTGCATCTTGATGCCCTCCCCACCCCCAGTCTCATGCATTCATAGATGGGGTATTTGGAGGTGGCTGGATGTAAATTTTAAGAATACAGATTAAGGGTGTGTGATATCGGGATTAGTCCACTGATTGGTTTAACATTGTCCTGGGTGTAGGTAATGGAAACTTCATCCTGGGTGTGGTATGTAGGCATCTATCTGCCCTTCCATAGACTAATTCTTCTCTGCCAGTCCCCTCTGCCATGCCACCCTGCCTTGGGACCAGCTGAATATGGGCTGAAAGCTGAAGAAACTGTCTAAACTAAACCTTTTCTCTTTTAACTTGTGGGTGATGGGTATTTTGTCCCAGCAATGAGGAAGTAACCAAGACAAATAGCATGTTACATCCTGTTTTTTTTTTAAATTTTATTCTGAAGGTAGTAGAAGCACAACAGAACAAGACAGAACAAAGCCAATCGAGACAGTGCAGTGAATTTGGTACAGAAGTTCACAGCAGGTTACCGGGATAACAGGTACGATAGTATATCTCACTATCTTCACAACAGTTGTCTAGTCAATTAGGTATAGCAAAATCAAAGCAAAGACAGAACATTATAAAATCAATCGAAAGAGAATGTTGAAAAGAGTAAAGCAAGTTATCATAATGAATCAAAACTCAAAACAACATTTGCTTTCAAAGAGAAGATAGAGGAGCCCCTCTCCCATATTTGCTATATTGCATACAGTCATCCTGCCAAGAGATGCTCAGACTTCTGTCCCCAGTTGCTAATGGGGGGGTGGGTGTTGGATTCTAAGCCCGCACACTGGTAGGCTAACAGGAAACATTACTGGGCCTGCTCTGGCTCACGCTGGAGGAAGGTGCTCACCAAGAGGGTGGGCGAATTGCTTCTTTGTGCAGCCTCCTAGGTTCCAGCGTGGCCATGGCAGGATCCCGGGGGCTGCTCTCTGATTCTCCTCTTGGCTCACGCTGCAGGAAGGTGCTCACCAAGACGGTGGGCAAATGGCTTCTTTGTGCAGCCTCCTTGCATTTTGTTTTTGAATGTAGACTTTTCTATTTTACTAAAATTTCAAAAAATTCTATAGGCATATATTGTTTATTTATTTATTTATTTATTTATGGTACTGGGGATTGAATTTAGGACTTCATGCTTGCCAAGCAGGTGCTTGTACTGCTGAGCTAAACCCCAGGCCCTATTATGTTCACTTATATATTCACAGTGGAATTGAGATAAAGATTGAGGGATGTGTTAATTGAACTGGGTTATTCATCAAGCCAATCACAGGAAGGACTGTCATGCTGACAAAAATATGACTGGATTTGAGGACTTGGTAATTATGATGCTTTAACAGTGATCTACAACTCTTTGTAGGGCTATACATAAATTTAAATGTTAAAAATGTAGCCATTACTTTAAAGCTTATCATATTGTCATGTAAGAAACCAGGCTCTGTGGAATTCATCACACAGTCTAGAAACTAGATGATTTTTTTTCTAGTGATACTGAGGTATTCTAACACTTCATTTAAAAAATAAGAACCATAGTTTGAAAATTTTAACTAATTTCTATATTTTAATCTCACAATAAATTTAGTTAATTTATTACTTCAAGTACATGTTTTAGTTTTGAATTATTTCCTTAAATTAAATCTCTGTTTTTTTTTTTTTTTCCTAGATGAGGGCCACTACTGATTCACTTATCCTCTTGTTAAGGATATTTACTAGGGTAGCAAAAATTCTTAGTAAGAGGTACTGTGCATTCATTTGGTATTGTAAATCTAATTTACTACTACAGCATGTCTGATTGTTTTACTTGTGAGCATTGTTATGGAATTGAATATTCTCATACCTTTGAAAATGTCATTAGGATTCATCTGTCTTACACAAGCCCTCATGCACTCACAGATGGGGTATGTGGAGGTAGTGGATTATCTATCTATCTATCTATCTATCTATCTATCTATCTATCTATCATCATCATCTATTTATCATTTATAATTCATTTATCTAAAATAAATGACAAAATATAAAAATAAATATGTTAATTGATGCTACTGGGCCATTTCAAGTGGTAGTAGGAACGAATCCTTATGCACATTTAATGAATTTGTGCATAATGAAATAACTGACATCTCGTCCTAGTTTTCAATAGTTACCCCAATGAGTTATAGTCCTAAAGCATTACATTAAAGTTTAGTCTTGCTGTAGGACAAAAAACTGCATTTCTCACTGCATTGCCTACATTTTTTTTTCACCTAACACAGAAAAATTTATTTGCAAGCTGAATGTAATTTTTATCTGTGTTTACTCATCTGGCAAGAAATCTCTCATTTCCAACCCCAATTAAAAGGGTTATGATTTCAGAAGAATACAGCACAGAAATGATGGTACAAGATGAAGAATGAGGGACATGCCAAGCTAAGTAATTGTCAGGGCAACTCAAATAATTTGGCAATCATTTTGGAACCAACAGAACAATTTTCCTCCCCTCAACCTGGCAACTTGTAAGGGGAGCCAAGAAGAAAATAAAAAACTTTAGTGAGTTCGACCTCCTCACTCAGACTTTTACCTCCCAGAAGAACTGAGTTATCATTTAGTCTGTTCTTCTAGGTAGCTGGTTGGGAGTAGCTATAGTTCAATTTGGATGCAAAAGTAAATGTATTTGAAGTGCTGTTGATATGATAGCCAAATTTGGCAGCTCTGGTAAAACATTTCCCCTCTGACTCTGTGTCTCTGTCTGTTTCTTTTTCCTTCTCTCCTTCCTTTCTTCCTTTGTTTCTCCTTCCCTCCCTCCCTCCTTCCTTCCCTTCCTTCCTTCTGTTGCAGTCAGGGGTTGTGCAGAGAACAATTAGAATCAGGACATGGAGTTTATAATATTATTTTTATGATTGTCACCCAGGCTTAAACAAGAAAATGCAGGAAATCTATCCACAACACCGAAGACATAGAATATTTAGCCAAGGGCCTGAATCCCACAGCAATGTCCCTCATGAGTCCAGATGAAGACCCAGAGCTCACGACAGTGCCTCGCACGAGTGCAACTGGAGGTCTAGAGCCCACAAGAAGGACTCACAGCAGTCTTTTATGGATACGTGCTGGGAAGGCCTAAAGGTCAGTGGTGGAAACTAGGAAGTCTATGCCAGCAGGGTGAAGAAGCTGTGCTTGTAGGTTCAGGTTCTACACTGGAGCGGAGAATTCACACTCACAAACAAAGACCAGGGCTGTCTTGAAAAGCACCACAGCCATCTTCAGCGACACAGAGGCCCTGAGCTCCTCCTCCAACAAGCATAGTTGAGTACATGCCAGGAAGCCTGTGTGATGAGTTTATCCTGGAGACCAAAAGGCATTTGTCTTCCTCTCTGGAGCCAGGAAGCAATGTTTGATGTGAGGACCAGAGCTCCTCCAGAAGAACCAGCGGCTCTAACTGCAACATGTAGGAGAACCCACAATGCTTCAACGCATTAACGCACCAAAGCCTGAGTTCTTCTCCATGTCTCTACTTATGCTGGCAACTTTCCTCAGGTGAAACATCTATGCTCAGCACCATGCTGATGTAATACAGCTCGTGTTAAATTGATCACAGTTTTTAATCCATAACACCTCCCTCCCTTCCTCCCTCCCTTCCTTCCTTCCTTCCTTCCTTCCTTCCTTCCTTCCTTCCTTCCTTCCTTCCTTCCTTCCTTCTTTCCTTCCTTCCATCCTTTTCCATACTTCCTTCCTTCCTTGTTTCCTTTTTTTTCTTTTATTGGTGACTGAACCTAAGATCTGTACTCTGAGCTACATCTTTAGTCTGTTATTTTGTGAAACAAGTTCTTGCCTAATTCTCCAAGTAGGACTCAAACTTGTGATCCACTTCCCTCAGAGTTCTGGGGATTACAGGTGTGCACCACCTGCCCAGAAACTGAGAGGATTATTTCATGCTTAACTACTTCGGAATATTTATACAGAATCTAAGTGAAGTTTATTTTTTGAGTATCTGTAAAAGTTGGAATAAGCAAGCAAGTTAATAATATAAATGAAATTTTAGGGAAATTATAATTTTTATTGTTTCTATTTGTAGTATAAAATATGCTATTTTGATATACATAATAATATGTTTCCTAATTTCTTTGTCAGGAAGAGTATTATTGGTATAAAAAATGCAACTAGTTTTGGGTGTTGATTTTTGCAGCCTTGAACTTTTAACAGAATTTATTTTTTAGTTCAAAGAAGTTTTTATGTCTGTAGAGTCTTATAGTATTTTCTATGTAAGAATCATGTTTCTGAAAACAGGGTTATTTATACTTCTTCTTTTCCATTGTGGATTTCTTTATTTTTTTCTTGTCTGATTGCTCTTGATAGACATCCAGTACTATACTGAATAGAGGTAGGCATCTTTGACTTGTACTGGGTCTTAGAGAAAAAGCCTTCAGCTTTTCCTATTGATTATGGGTTGCAATAGGCTTCACACTTCTAGAAATTTATCTCTTTCCTCAGGTCTTCCAATTTGTTGGCATATAATTGTGACTAATAGTCCCTTATAGTCCTTCTTATTTCAGAGTCATATGTTGTAATGTTTCTTCTTTTATTTCTGATTTTATTTTTAAAGTCTCCTGTTTTTCATAGTCTAAGTAGAGATTTTTCAATTTTATAAACTTTTCCCCCAAAAAATCAACTCAATTTTTTTGGGTAATTTTTATAGTTTTCTATTCATTATTTGATTTGTTTCTGCTCTAGTATCTTTTATTTATTTTTTCTAACTTTGGGTTAAGATAAAAAAATTCAGCAAAGTTTTCTAGTTTCTTCAGGTATGAAGTTAGATTTTTATTTGAACACTGTTTCTTTTTTAATGTAGTCATTTACTGGTAGAAATTTCCCTCTTGTTACTACTATTCTGTATTTCATAGAGTTTGGAAAGTTGTATTTTTGTTGTCATTTATCCTGAACAATTTAAAAAAATTCCCTTTTGATTTTTTAGTTGATCAAGTGGTTGTTTGAGAGTGTGCTAGTTTCCATGCATTTGTGAATTTTTTTCCATTTTCTTGCTTTTATTAATTTTTAATTTCATGGTCTTGTGGTTCAAAAAGATATTTGATAAGAATTTTTATCTTTTTTAATTTTTTAAGACTTGTTTTGTGGATGTATTCAAGGGAATATTCTGTGTGCATGTGAAAAACACATGATTTCTTCCACCATTAGTGAAAAGTTGAGTACGTGTCTCTAATGTCTATTTGGTCTCTAATCTTCTTAAAGTCTATTATTTATTGATTTTTCTGTCTGGATGTTCTATCTTGACTGAAAGTGGGATATTGAAGTCTGAGTTATTATATTACTGTCAATTTCTTCTTCCACATCAGCCAATATTTTCTTTATATACTTATGTGGATGTTGGCTACAAAAATATTTACAGCTGCTATGTCTACCTATTGAATTGACTCTTTTATTAATGGCTTTTGATTCTAGAGAAAGTTTTTGACTTAGAAATTCACATTTATATGTGTACATCCACTTCTGCTTTCTTTCAGTTACCATTCATATAAAATATCTTTTCCATACCTTCACTTTCAGCTATATGTGTCCTTGAATCTAAAATTTTTCCTTAGGGAAATTCTTTTTTCTTTTATTAGTACACGTTTGCAGGCATGAGGTTTGCATTCATCTTGTGGACTAGGTGAATGCACAAAACACAAGTTGTTTCATTTTTAATTTTTTTCCTGTTCCTACACACCTCTCTCTCCCTTTCTCTAAATTCCCTTTTCACTCTTATTGTTACTATTCTTAGCTCCCATTTATGATATATAATGTTTAATGAAGTTAGTAAAATGATCTTTTCTTAGAATAATATTTTAGTATGTATTCTTACATAAATAAATTACAAAATTGGAAATTTGTTTCACTTTCATCTTAGCATACATCTTGATGTGGTAACATTTATATTAGTACTGGAAATAATATACTTTCATATATTTAGCATACTTTAGAAAAAATTCAATTATTGTTTTTCCTCTCAGTTTGAATTATGAGGTTATGGTAAATTATAAGATTACTTCTGAGATATTTTAGGTATTTTAAAGGAATAAATAACTTGTGATTTTGTGAATAGCAGAGAGATACATGGGCTAGGAAGGAGTATCCTAGACAGGTAAATGAAAGATAATGTCATATGAAGATATGAAAATGCACCAAAGCTATAAACATATTGCTTTCCATGACATAGTAATACTCGGGTAAAAGCACAAAAGACCTCTAGAGGGAGAATAGTCCCAAACCCTGATCAAGGTAACTTTATTTTTCAGTGGGTCACTGTGCAGTGGTCCAGTTGGCCCTCACCAAGTGCTAAGGCTGTGTCAGACCCCAGGGCAACAAGGACACCCGCCGCTGTGACTGAGAGTGCTGGATAGACTGGGAGAGTTCCCAGTAGGGATGGCGCAGGAACAGAGTACCTGTAATGGCCCAGGAATGCTTGTCTTTGCTTCTGCTTTTTGCTGTTTACTTTATTTAGATCCCCATAAAATCAGTAGCTTAGCAAAGAAGAGTTGGTGATTTTGACAGTGCTGCAGTCTGAACGTTATCCAGCACTCTATAACTTCTACTGAACTCATTTGCTTCCAGTGCTGAACTTGTGCAAGTCATTCTTTAGACTCTAGGCCCCCCTCAGTTAGGAGGCAGATTTTTTTTCACAGCTCTCTGAGAAATTTATGCAGCAATCTCTGATTGTCAAATTATTCTTTCCTCATGGCCCTAGCTAAATTATCAATATGTTATTTGTTTACAATTAAATTACCATCTGAACTGGAGAGTAGATGGGGCCTAGAACTAAGAGACAGTCAGGTAGTCAGAGAGAGAGAGAGTGCAGTAAATTTCTGGAGAAAGGCATGAACAGGTGAAGAAAAGGTTGGCTGAAGATGGACCTCAAGGGGAAAGTTTGCCTATGTTATCTTTTGGTCGTGAATGTGTGTTGATTGCATGAGGGAATATGTTTGAAGGTGAGATAAAATTATACAATTATACCTTTCAAAGCTATCAGTGTTAGATTGTTGCCATAGTGAATAATTCCAGGTTATGCAGTAATCTCTGAAATTATAATGACCCCTTGCCTTGACCCAAGTACAAACCAAGAAAGGATATAACCCAGTTGAGCCTTTTGATTCTTACTCTGCTAAGGACCTACTTTATCATTTCAACTAAGCTCATTCTGTTTGCAAGCTATTAAAGAAGCAGCAGTTAGACCTAGCTGAGAGCCAAGGCCATAAACTGTAAATGATTTCTATTTAGTAATAATTTTGTGCACAAAGAAATTATTTAATGAAATGAAACATTTACTTCAGTCAAAAAAGGAAAATAAAGAATAAGAAAAGTATCTATAATAATTCAAATGTGGAATAACTTTCATTTAAATTTGAGATAATTTTTGAAGACAAATTTTGAAATTTTTGTTTTGCTTACATTATTTTGCGCCTTATTGATATGTTGGGTTTTTCAAATTAGAGAAACTGAATGGTAAATTTACATTCTTTGTTTCGTTGCCTCATCTTCTGTGTGTGCACATGGAGACCATTCATTCATCTGCTATATATTCTTTTCTTCAAATATCTGCTGAACACCTAGTCTGGATGCAAACTCAGATATGTGAAGTGAGATGAAAAATATTATCATCCAGATACTTGAATTGCAGAGCTTTGAGCCTTTTAGTATATGTTTTTTTTTATTACTAAATACAATTATATTGTATAAATTATAAATGTAACAATCTAAACAGCTTTAAGGCCCATTCTCAAGATATTAGCCAACAAGAATAAAACCAGGTCAATAGGCGAGCACTAAAATATTCAAATGAGTCTCTTGATGCATACAGAGTGGTGTTTTAATAATAAAGCCCAATGAAATTTCCCACTCTCCATCATTTTACATGAAAAGGAACTCTGTCCCCTAAATTCTTAGCTCCTCTTTTAAACACCCTGAAATCCCTACAGCTCTTGATTTCTCCTTCTGTATCTCCAAAATCTCTTCTCCAGTACCCCTGCCTTGCCAGACCTCTGCGGTTCTCTCTTTTCTCATTCCCTTGATTTTGTAAAACAAACACCATGTCATAGAATTGTTCACTGGAGACACAAAACACATAGACACACAGACACAGAGACACCCCCCCACTTTTTTCTGAGACATGAAACTTCAGAAAGAATATTTTACCTATATTCTAGGGTATCAGGAAGTCTCAGAAACCCACATTGATCTAAAACATCACTTTGTGTGTTGAACATGATTATTGCTTTTTGAGTGGGGTGGAGGTTAGATCTTTATAATTTTGGCCCTAAGCAGGATTCATAGTTTAACCCATCTTAAAGCCATATAGATTGTGATTTTCTATAAGCAATTTTCTTCATAAACATTTTTTTTCCATAAACAAATTTAAATACATAGCTCTTTTTTCAAACCACTACCACCATCTGGTGTATGTCAGTATCCCCTAGTGTCTTAAAACCAAAATGCTTTATAAAGGCTTAGCTACTTATATTTTGGAAGAAAAACCTTGCTACTTTGTGCAGTTGCTTAAGTATGTCTCATAAAATTTTTACCTTTAGTGATAGTTATGCCTATAAGATGTTATGGCGGCATTGAAATCATAACAGTTCATTGATATCATAATTGCTTGGAAGGGTCATTACAATGTAAATATGCAAGTACTTCTGACAAGCTATGTTGTTAAATGAAGCTACCAAAAAACAAACTAAATGTAATAATGCAGACATAACAAGCCGCCGAACAACTCGTGTTGGAGATACAGCCTTCTTAGCTAAAATGAATAAACAAGTTGTACTTTAGTTTTGAGAATTATAAGAGAGTCACACACCTCAAAGAGAAGAGGTACAAGGAATTTAAATGATTTCTTTCAGGTTTTATAGCTAACTGTACAACCAGAATAAGAATTTGAAGGCTGATTTCTGTTCAGGATTTCTTTCACTAAATAGTTGCCACTCTGGAACTCTATGACAGTGTACTTATTCTAAAATATTCTTTATTTCTCCATTTTGGGGAAGGTGGTTTTTCTTGCTGCATTGTGAGATCTTTATCACCATGTAGGGCTGTTTTTTTAAGATGAAATGGGGTGTTCATTTGTTTGGGATTTCAGTGGCAAAACTTGCTCTAATGAAAAATGAAACATTCTGATTTAAGAAGATTTTGAGGAGAAAGGAGGAAACGCTGCCTGAAGGAGGCTGCTATATCCTCATCCCGAGGCGAAGTATCTGGTAGTATGTTCTTCCTGTCCTTTGAGAAATAAGAGCAGAAAAACCTGAGAGAGTAGTTTGGTGAGGTTAGCAGAGGCCTGGGAACCTGGACACTTGACTGGTTGTGTGAACTGGTAGCCTGCTTGGTTCTCCTAGCTTTGCTTGACATCCAAATGGTTAAAGAATTTGGCAATGTTGAATTTTATTTTATAGGACATTGCATGTTTAAGTGAAACACTTCAATTAGACTGTTTCAGAGTTGTGATTTAGTCAGGTTTCACTGCTCACACTTATTTCAGTGCAGAGTGTGGTGGCACATGTCTGTAATTCCTACACTTAGGAGGCTGAGGCAGGAGGATTGCAGAGCTTGAGGACAACCTGGGCTACATAAATTAGTTTAAGATCAGCATGCTCTTAATTAGGTTAAGCATGCTTAAATTAAAGACCAGTGAGACCTTGGCCCCCCCCAGGCACACACACACACACACACACGCACACACACACACACACACACACACACGGTTGCTTAGGATATATGCTGAACCATTAACAATTGTTTTAAAATTTATACATATATACTTTGTAGGAGAAGGTGAAAAAGCACAGAGAGGGTAAAACATCACTGAGGAATACAGCTCGCTTCCTTAACGAAGAAAATGGCACTTAAACTAACATAAACTGAGGGATTATGGGAAATAAAGAGGATAGAATAAAGGGAAAGTTTTTAGGGAGGGGAAAGGATCCACAGTGAAAAGGAACATAGTATATTTAAGACACAGGAAAATGTTATTTTAGCTGGAGAGCAAAACAAGAATGAAGATGCCATCAAGATGCTGACGCGGGAGATGATCAGATGATGCTCAATTTTAAATTTCAGTAAACTCCATATATATATTTGGTAAGTTTAATGTTTGATATATATTTGATAGTTTTACTTTTAGAGTAAAGTGTAATGACATTTTAGATGAAATGTTTTCCACTTCTGAATATTTCACTAGAGAAAATTTCACTATCTGTACTTCACTATATTTTGAAGAAGAAGAAGGTGAATAACAGGCTCAATATAATAGTTAGTTGTTTTTATGAGAGTATACTTCAGATTCATGCAACATCAATTTTTCTATTTAGAAGTGTAACATATCTAACTTATAATAGAATACATTAAATAATGAAATAGATTGATTTTAGTTATCATCATCATTTTCCCCAACCGAGGATCCTTTTTTCTTTTCCAATAATTCATTATGATTGAATTAGCTTGGCTTTTTCATTCAGCATATGCCCTCCCCTTAGCTGATTATGTTCTAAAAGATTTCATGTTTTTGAGCTTGAAAATAATTAGAAGGTTATTTAACTCTTAATTGGTTGACTCACTCCTTGATTCTCAAGTTAGTTTGCCCTTAGTGGCCCCTGAGGAAATGTGCTAGCTCTGACTACTGAAGTAATAATAGTAAGAGATCACCCCAAAGCATCAAAAGTAAAGCTTGCATCTGAAATGTTTCTGGAACACAATTCCATGATGAAAAGTTAGTCAGTTTGGCTGTATTGGTTATGATGTGAAATTACTCATGTACTGTATTTGCAAACAATATTAATTCCTATAGTGCTCAGTCTTACCCAGTGATAATTTGCTATATGTATGCAATGTGTAATGATTAAATCAAGGTAATTGACATTTCTGTCCCCTCAAGTATTTATCACTTGTGTGTTGAGAATCTTCAGATTCTTCTTTAGTCATTTTGCAATATGCAATAAATTGATGTAGACTTTGAATACCTTTCTAGGCTATTGACCATTAGGACTAGTTCTAAACTTGCACTCTTAGGAGCAAGCTTCTAGGTTACAATTATCTTGCAGACTTAAATTTGACACACACACAAATAAGGCTAAATAATGTTTGCCTCTTGCCAAATTTGTCATATTTTATACAACTTAGTCTACTTTTGGCCAGGACGATTATAAAATGTCCCAGAAAATAGAGATTAAATCTTCTTTTTTAAAAAACTGAAAAAAATTCATAATGTTTCAACTTCAAATTATTACCAACTGAATTCTGATTAGATTTACTTTTCTTTATGCTTCCTGCTGTGTATTCATCTACAGACTGCTTCAGAAGTAGGCAATGTAACTTAGATGTTAAGAGCAGTTTCTGGAGACAGATTACTGGTTCTGTTTTGGCTCCTTCATTCCCTGGATATATGCTATTGGGCAAACAACTTGATTCCTCTTTAAGAGTGATAAGTGTTGTACCTGCCTTATGGGGCATTGCTAAGAATTGAATGAGACAGTACATGTAATATACTTAGATGATTGCTTGCCATGTAGTAAGTTTAAAATAAATAGGAGCTATCAAATCAAGTTGCATCTTAATCCCTGAAATACATAGAAGTGGCATGGAGAGACGGGGAGCTGCAGAAAGCAAAAACAAAAGCACATTAGATTTCTAAATCTGCTCAGGTGCATGTTCAGGTACAATGTGAGTCAGGTAAGCTGAGCCGGGGAGGAGAAAGAGATCCCTCTTTCAGCCTAGAGGTGACTGCGATCACCTGAGAGGTTGATAGAGCTGCCTAATGCTTCCTTTTTTAGAGAGAATGCAATGAGTAACCTTCCCTCCTTTCAGAAAAATTTAAGAACTAAAATTTAGGATCACGCCTTGCTAACTTCATAGGTTGAAATAGATATACCAGTTCCTCATCTTTAGTCTTTAGAATCTGTATTGCTCCCATGAGACATTGTGATTTCTTTCACTTTAGGCTTAGGTAAAATGAGAAGAGATTCGTTGGATTACTGTATTCTGCCCCATGTGATCCCTTATTATTTTTATGTAAAAAAACACCCCATAGTTAAACCATTATCCACTACTTATCACCTCTTCCCTCTTTACTCTTTGTCCTTTTTATTTCTCTCACACCTTCTTGTGTCCTTGTCTCCTGACTGCTTTCTTTAGATCTATATGCTTGTCATCCTGATTTCTGTCATCCATCCTTTGGACACTGTCTATATTTTCTTTATATTAAAGTGGGCACTGGGAGTTATTGCCTTGGGCTACAACTGGAGAGAGAAGGAAAGAGGAAAATGTAGTAAATACAGGGGGTGCTCAAAAACACGATGAACGTATTTGACTCCATTCTTTGAGTCTTTGCATTTTGATTTTTCTGGACATTTCTCAGATATAAAAATGTTTAATCTTTTCTCTGTTTGAGATTGCTTGTATTATTATTCACTGCCATCAAATGGGGTTTACGATCTGATTTTCTTTCTCCAACTTTGTATGCTTGCTAAGGCAGTGGAATCAGAAGTGAAGGGAGATAAAATCACTGGAAGAGTCCCTGTCCTGTTTGTGTCTTTATTTTATAATTTACTATTTATTTTTATTTTGGTGATCACTGTTGTACTCTGGGTTCAGCTATGTCCCATTGCAGGGCTGTATCGTTTTTATGGTAATCTGTTCTCCCTTTGGGGAGTGAAATCTCTGAATTCCTGCTCTCTTAGGCCTTTGGCTACTCCCCACTGTTCTACCCCGGCAAGGAGCTCTGTCTCATATTGCTGTGACATAATATCTGGCTTCCTTCTGAGCTTCTGGTTCCCAGCTCTCTTCTCTGAACCATGTTGTGCTAAGGTCCCTTCCGAATCGCGCAAAAATATCACAGACAAATCCATGGTCTGTGCAAATTAGTTGGAGGTAAATAAAATCTAAGTTACTATGTACATCTTTGTTGCCTGTTTTTTAAACAGTGGCTTTGAGACAGGTGTTAAGTATCTGAGATGAAAAGCAAGCAGTTCATTCAGTTTCCATGTCTTGGTCTGTGGTCCATTTGTTTACATAGGTGTCTTTCTTTGAGCACCAGTCTCGTTGTACCAATCCCTTCTGGTCTTTCTACCAGGAATGCCTTTGTTGTCTTGATTTAATTATCAGTACCCAATGTATATAACTTTGCTAATAACTGTGCTCAGTCAGTTAGGTGTGATTTCTTGTACAGAGAGCCATGTACGCTTTTCTTTTAAGAATCTGCTTTTTTTTTTCTTTAATTTAAAGGTGGGGGGAAGCAAAACAGAAAAAAGGGTAGAAACAATACAGAATTTCAAAAAAAATAAACAGTAAGAAATCACTATTTGATACATTACATATTGTCTTCTTGGATATAGTTGTTCAAGTTACAAAATTAAAGCATACAAAGCAGACATTCAAACAGTGAGGCCACAAACAGTTCTGTTCACCGATCCAACAAAAACTTAGTAGCATGGTTATCAATCCTATACACTTAAGTATACATACAGTTATCTCTTTTAGAGCAGTTTCTTTTCCTCCTTTTGCTTTTTTTAAAAAATTTTTTTAATTTAAAGAAAAAATTTTGAAACAGAAAGAAGGTAGAAACAATACAAAATCTCAAAAACAAAACAAAACAAAAAAATAGTAACCAGTAAAAAATCACTAGCTGATAATTACATACTTTCCTCTTAGATGCAGTTGTTCAATTTACAAAAGTAAAGTCCACAAAGTGGACATCCAAACAGTGAGACTGCAGTCAGTTTTGCTCATCCATCCAACTAAAACTTTAGCAACATGGCTATTAATTCCACACACTCAAACATACATGCAGTTATAACCTTTAGAATACTCTTTTCCTTTTTTTTCTTTACAATAACTATAATCCATTCTTGTAAACTACTTAGAAGTTCTACACATGTATAAGTCTCTACACATATACCTAGCCTTTCTGTATTAGAGGGAGAAACAAATCAAAACAAGTCAGCAATACAAATTCCTAGAGCAACACAAAATGAAAAGAACATACAAAAACACAACACTAGGTGATCTATGGTAGTCACTATGATGTCTCTTGTTATTTTCAATAAAATTGTCTATATCATCAAATATAATATAAACTTAGCATTCTTTACACTATTAATAAAATCTAAACATTGGAGACATTATAGGACTTCAAAGGCAGTTAACAATCAAACCAGAATGGGTATCCTATTGAATCCTGTCATCTTCAGAGTAGTTGCCCCTACTCTCAGACTCGACACTCTCAAGCATACCAGATTCAAATAAAATCAGTCAAGATAAAACAGTGTATAACCAATCTTCTCGGTTTTATCTCTGCCATGTTATTTTTCTGTTGTTACTTGTTTACTTTTCTCCTTCATTCCACTGTCTGCCCCTTTCTTTGAGGCCTTTCTGCCATTATTCCTGGAACCCTGGCGATTTTCTTCTCTCTCTCTAGAATGTCCTTCAGTATTCTTTGCAGGGTTGGATTGGTGGTCACAAACTCCCCCAGTTCCTCTTTGTCGTGGAAATATCTTGTCTCTCCATTAATTTTGAGAGACAGTTTTGCAGGGTACATCAATCTGGGTTGGAGGTTATTTTCTTTCAGGGCTTGGAATATTTTGCTCCAAGCTCTTCTTGATTCGATGGTTTGCATTGAGAAGTCCGCTGTGATTTTGATGAGTTTTCCTTCATAGGTAATCTGTTTCTTTTCTCTGACCACTTTTAATATTCTGTTCTTGTGATGGAG
>PVLA01007780.1:83009-99503 GCA_004027455.1 Hydrochoerus hydrochaeris
TTTTGGTTGTAGCTGGCTGGAGTTCTATATGCCTCATTTATCTGAACTTCACTTCCATTACCTATGTTTGGGAAGTTTTCCTTAATTATTTCTGTGAATAGACTTTTTATTTCATTTGTATTTGTTGCTGCATCTTCATTCACATATTTTATTCTTAGGTTATAAATCCTCTTGTCATCTTCTAGCCTTTGTATCATTGTTTCCTGGTTCCTTGTTATTTTTAAGAGATCCTTCCTTTCATGATCATACTTTCCAAATCTATCTTCAATTTTGAAAGTTTGTGTTTAGTTTCTGTTAAAAGGTTTTGTCAGGTTTCAATGGAGTTTTTAATTTCCTGATATTCTCTTTGGATCTGTTTCCTATATTCTAGGTTTTGTTTATATTCTTCATCAGAGGCTTCTCTCCTTTCTCTGGGTTCCTCTATTCTTTCATTTGTGTCTACTTGAGGATTACCCAGGACTTCTTTTATTAGTCTTCTTATATCTTGCTTCACCTGAGTTAGAATTTCAGATTTAAATTCGACAATGAGGTCACGGATGTATTTCTTTATTTCCGATCAGGCTGTCTGACATTACAGGTTTGCTGCCCCCAACCTCCTCTGCATTTACCTCTGTTGGACTCACTTTCCCTGTTTCCGCAGTTGGGGACCTTTTGCTCTTTCTCTGTCTTGTCATGTTTTTGGCCCCCTTCAGACAGGTGGGTGGTGGAAGTCTCTGGGCCTTTCGTATTGCTTAAGATTTTTCTGCAGCGCACTTGCTAGCTGTATGCTTTTCTATCAAACACTTTGCTCATTTGAGTTTGATTTTCTACACAATGAATGTCTTACTCATCTGTTCCCACCATGCGTTAAGTTCTTTCAGAGAGCCCATGTTCTTATCATTTCAAATTACCAATGCTTTGCACTTGGCATGTTGCAGGCAATCGACATAATATCAGCATGTTGCATGAACACACTATCTGTGCTGGGAAGACAAATTGGAGAAATTCAGAGCCAAGTGATGTGGGTTCTGAAGGTCAGCAGATAACTGTCTACAGCCTGTGTAGCTGCATTCCCACATTAAATCATTTAAAGCAGCTGGTTCCAGCATCTATTACTACTGCCAGGTAATTGATCCTTGAGGCATTATTTTGTACCTGCCCCTAAACAGAGAATCTAAATGACTGCATCTGTTTTCATGTGTCTGTTATGAGATGCAATGTGATCTATTTTCTGTGAATAAATGTGTTCAATATTACATTTTTAGTTTTTACAATTTCTTCCCTTAAAATGTCAAATTTGGACTAGACACCTTTGACTGCTCTCTAATGCATATTTTCTTAGAGCTTCAATCTCAAAGTTGCATCATTTTTTCTCATTATTTTAGTTTGCTTACAGAACTATCGGGAAAGAAGGTCTCTGCAGAGAGGTCATTTCTCAGTCCCCTTCCCGCAGGTGGGACAGCTGTGTTTCCAAGACAGTTTGCCAGAATCTTGGAGAGGAATGCCATGAAAGTGTGACAGTCTGCCAGTATGTGTTTTGAAGCAAATGGCAAGTTTAGAGATCCTGGTAGTAAAAGTCAGTGTAAGTAGTAACTCCTTGTTGCTTTACCTCAGTTCTTTTCTGCATGGAAATGATTTGAAATTCTGGTGACTCTTAATTGGCACAAGCATAAAATACATAGTCACTTGTAATGTACATCCTAAAATGTGTGCACATGTATGTGTTTCTCTGTGAATTACTATTGTTTCTTTTCTTCCTTCCAAGTAGGATAAGAAACTAGGGATCAACAGACTTGTGGATTCATTTTCTCTGAGAAGACTAACCTAAAGGCATATTATTACACAGCTATCTGAGACATATAATTGATTAAAGGATGCTACCAATCAGACCTATAAATATTATTTTCAGAAAAAGTAAGCTAAAAATGAAAAGAAAATTATACCTGTGTAACATTAACAAAATTTAAGATTAAAATATCTGTTAACTCAAGTTCTAGTATTAATCTTGCCTTTATGAGCAAGAATTTCTCCAATTTGTCTTCCCAGCACAGATAGTGTGTTCATGCAACATGCTGATATTATGTTTAAATGAGCCACCTCTATTAAACAGTATTAAATTCATGTAATCATTTGCTTTTTGTACCTTGAAAGCCAATTTGTCAAATCCATAAATTAGTAACATTTCTGTTAATTGCCTCTGAACATATCAAAAAACAGTTTGTAAGTTGGGTTGTTACATAAACAGAATTAAAGACCTGCAGGGAAATTATGAATTTTGTGATTGTATTTTATAGTTTACTTAATCTAGTGTATAACTGTTATCTAGGTTTATATTGAGATAATGGATAATAAGTATTTTCTATGAACTTCCAAAATTGAAATGAATATGGAAGTATATATTTCTTTGCATAAAAGATGACTTTTTTCAGTTTGGTCCAAACCATAGCAGTCTTTATGGATAAGTATCAAGTGTTCTCCAAAATGTATATTTCAAACATATCATCACAATGATACAATGGTGGCTTAGAGTTGCTCCTTGAAAAAGTGATTTGTGTAGTTTTGCTGTGAATTTCTCACACATAGAAGAGTCACATAATTATTTTTTCATCTCTCTTTCTTTTGTCCAGTATTCCTTCTGTCTTTCCCTCTCTTCTATGAAATTCAGTTAATTTAAAGAAAAATGCAAGTCAGTGCCATGTGTGGGCCATCGCTAGAGTGGGGATAGCCGACCCAAGGCTTTCCCTATGAGTCAGCACCATTTGCGGGCTGTGAGGGGAAAGAACAAGGCCCCACCAAGAAGCAAGCTCCCACTGTGAACCAGCACCATGCACAGGTCACCACTGTGGTGTGGACAGCCAGACCCAAGCCCTTCTGGCATGTGGGCTGGCAAATGAGAAGCCCCACCCCTCCATCACCCCATAAGCGACCAGCTGATCTGCAGAAATACAGGCTGTGATGATAGCTATTTAGGTGAAATACAATTTGATGCTTGTGGTGTTTTGGTGCTTCACTGACCTTGCAGGTCTAGAGCTAGTGGTTTGATAATCTGTTCAGAGCATAGTGGTACCCAGTGTGGCATCTAGAGGGCATCTCCTTCTGAGGGTGGTAGCTATTATTGATTCCCTAATGTCTTGTTTTGAAGTCCTGTATCATTTTCATTATTTTGTTGGGTTAGGTTTTATTCTCTTTTGTTTTGTTTGATTTTGTTATATCTGATGGCATGAGCACCTATTTCAAAGATAGATATATTACGGTAGCCATTTTGGATTTACTATTGTCTTGTTTCAAAGTCCTTTATTACATTCATTGTTTTGTTTTTATTGTTTCCATTCTATTCTGTTCTGTTTTATTTTTACTATGTTTGAAGGTATCTGTAGTTATTTTGAAGACAACAAAATGCATTATGATAACTATTGTTGATTTTTTAATGTTTTGAAGCCCTGTATCATGCTGGTTTGTTTTGATTGGTTTTATTCTGTTTTATTTTCCTTGGTTTTGTCTTCTTTAAAATAAAAATAAAAGAAAAATTCAAACAAAATTAAGCCCTATTTTCTTAGTTTGCATTAATTTAATACCTAACTACATATAGTATATAAATACCAGTTGATTTTGCATTCCACAAAATCTAATTGTGTGATTGTATACACACTTCCAACATATTGATATTTCTAAAATGTTTATTTGTTTAGAAACAAACTAATTTTAAAAAGTTTTAAATTTGAACAGAGCATAGGAACATGAATTTCTCATATTCTCCTGCCCTCTCACACACACACATCCTTCTGTACCATAGACAGGCTCCATAGGAATTGTACATTTGCTGCAATAGCTGAATCATTACATAAATAAAGCCTGTAGTCCACCCTGGGGTTTACTCTTGGTATTGTACACCTTATGGTTTTTGACAAATACTTAATAACATATCATTGTGGTGTTATATAGAATAATTTTAGACCCCTAAAAATCCCCTGAGCATTCCTATTTATGCTCTGAAATGTTAGTTTTTAAACATTTTAAAGTATGTAATGTGTACATGTATTTCTGTGTGCTTGTATGTGTACTATAGCCATATCCTTACTCTTTGGCATGTGGATAACTTTCAACATTTTAAAAAAATATACTATGGAAAAATTCACTTATTCTTTGATTTTTCAAGAACTGGGTTAGAATATGATAATATAATATTACTTGTAATATTTGTTTCTCTAATCCAATAAGCACTTGATAAATACTAACTATTCCAATCACTAGAGTCACAGAAGTAAGTTACAAATCCTACTTTTAACTTTGAAGAAGAGTGGGAAAGTAAGAATACAAGCTAGAAAACAAATGCATAATACAGAACACTAAATGCCATACTAGGTATGAAAAGCACTTTTAAATCCCAGGAGAGTTGTGATAATAAGAAGAGTACAATAAAAAAAAAAGATCAAAAAGCAGGAGGAGGAGGAAAAGAAAAATTAAATTAAATTGAAAAAAGAAAATGACTTTCAAGAACTTCTTGTGACAGTTAATTTTAATTTTGATGGGGCTAAGGGATGCCTAGATAGTTGGTTAGACATTATTTTTGGGTTTGCCTTGAAGGTGATTCTACAAGAGTTTTGTGTTCGAATTGATAGACTAAATAAAGAGGCTTGCTTGCTGCAATGTGGATGTGGTTCTTTCCCCAAGGGTTTCTGTGTTGGAGGCTTGGTCCTCAATGCACTGACATTAAAACATTTGTATCTTTAAGAGGTGGATCCAGTGAGAGAGCTTTAAGTGATGGGCTATGGTTCCTCAGAAGGGATTACAGTAGACCTTATGGGACCCTGAATTAGTACTCATGAAAGGGTTGTTACAAAAGCACCCGGCCTAGGTGATATCATCTCTCATTCCTGCACACTTTCAGCCCTGTTTCTGTTGAACTTGGATTTAGAGTTGCAACATTGGATACTCTGGTTCTCAGGCATTTGGACAGAGATTCAGATTGAATAATACCATAGGTTTCCATTATTCTTTAGTTTTCAGACACCATCATGACACGTCTCAGCCTTCCTGTCACCTAAGCCAATTCGCATCGCAACTCCTTTATGTATCTCATACACCTTATTGGCTCTGCTTCTCTGAAGAATTCTAATACATGAGGGAATAATTATGTGAATTTTGGGACTGAGTTGGTATTCACAGGCTGGCCTAGACTGTGAGAGATTCTGTGTCACTTATGGAGCTTGAGCCTTACCCTTCTAGTAAAGAAGGCTCAGTGGAGTTCACCAGAACTTCCTGTGATAATCTGGGGGCATGTAGGCAAATGTGGGTGACAGTACCTGTAATACGTAACTCTGTGGTTCCCAAACTTTGTTATGATTCACATTCAAGCAGAAGAGAACTATTCCCATCATGTGGTGGGTGAGGCTTACTGAAATAGGATAAGGTCCAGACCTCTGGATTCATGACGTTTTTCCAGGTGATTCTGTTGGTATCAAAGTTTCATCACTGATGAAATGCATATACAATTGCCATTGTGTGACTTTCTGTCAGCAGCAAAAAAGTATCCTTTCACAGGAACATTATAACAAGAAGACAGTTTAAATGTTTAAAAGTTTAAAAGAGATCCAAAGTATAATGCCTTTATACTTTTATAGCTCTGATGCTGTTTTCCTCATCTTTCTCTTTTTACATACTTAAGTGAGTTGTAATTTAAACCTTCTATGCTTTGATGCTTTGCTTTGCTGTGCTATGCTTTGGACCTTTCTTCTTGTCTTGGGCTGAATATGATATAATATTATATGCATAAATATCCTTATAATTATACCTGCTACATACTAAGGGTCTATAAATGTTAACATTATTAATATTTCTCTCCTTTATGGCACCTATCATTAAAATACTTCAAAGTAATTTTTTTTCTTAATTCTCCCCACCCCACAGTGTTTTTTCAAAAGCATTTCTCAGGGTTTTGAGTTTCTCACGGCCCATCTGTTGTTTTTTGAACTGATTCTAGCTTTTGTTTTGCTTTATTTTCTTGCCAGATGCTATCTGGTCTGTCTGGTGTAAATCTTAGAAGGCTCTCCGGTATTTCCTCAACTCTAAGTTTTAATAGTTAGCCTCCTTTAACACCCAGTCAGGGTTCACTCCAGGCTGAAATTCAGCTGGATTTCAGAGACTTTTTCTCTGAAGAGGAGAATCAAGAAATATTTTAATTGGAATTTTTTTCTTTTGCCTAAATTGTGTCAAAAGACTCCTTTGCATTGAACAATTCACTCAGATTCCTTTTGCTGACAGTTCCTGATGACTCATGTTCTCCATGGTGGTCTTTAAAGCCCAATTCATATCATTTTAATGTGTCTTTGACGTGAACTTGAATTTTTAATATTGCCCATGTTGACGCTGATGTTTACTCAGTAGTGACAATGATAATAATTGTATTGTTAATTAGATGTGCATTGCATACAGAACAGTGAAATAAGCCCTTTACATGTCCTGAGCCGTGCAAAGAACACTACCTCGTCCTGAACCCTTTTCAAAAATTACTTTTGCTTTAATCCTTCTGTTAAATGAAATATGCTTTTGTGTGACTTAGCTTGGAAAAAGAGGTCAAGTAACTTATGACCTTACCCAAAAATAAGCAAAAGAGGAAGGACGTGAACCAAGATCCAGGCTCCCACCCAACCCATCTTGAAAACCTCTCACACTTCAACTGTACTGCTTTTTTTTGTTATGTATGCATAACAATTGAAAGTTTGATATTTCGTGTCACTCATGAACTACCCTATTAAGCACTGAGGAAAACTGACCCTTAGTGAGATTAAGTCATGGGACCAGCTTTTAAAACTAGCAAGTGGCAGAGCCAGGTATTGTTAATGTGATTCTTGTCTCCTGTGTGTTTAAGCATCATATGAGTCAATTTCCCCCTTTCCTTTATAGCTAAGGCTCTCAAAAGATTTAACTCCATCTGCTTTACTGGTTCCTGAGCCTTTTCATTTTTCTTAAATGTCAGTATAACCTTAGTCACCTGTCCCCAAGTCCTTTCTCTGACTTCGGTCATTATGTAATTATCTTTCTGGTATCTATAACTCCAGCCTATGTTTTGTTATTGAGTTCAGACTCACATAACCAGCATCTATAGAACATGTGTGGCATACTGGCCCATTCGCATCCTACATTCAGAATATTCTGGATGAAGTCCTTTTCTCAAAGACCTGCTCCAGCTTTAGGCTACCCTTAGCTCATTGACTCATGCTATTCTCTCACAGTGCCTCTTTCTAAGAATGGGGACCATCTTTAATTTTTTTCCTTTTGTTCCTCAAATTCAATTATCAGCCTTAAATTGCCTTCCAAGTACATCTAAAGCTGTCCATTTTCACTCTACTATTGTTCATGCCATCACCATTTATTGACTGAAATCACCCCACAGTTTCTTTTTTGGTATTCAGATTCTAATCTTGCCCCATTTCAATCTGTTTGTCAATCAATATCATCATAATTGTCAAGTAATTTATGATTTATAACATCGATCATCATCATACTGTCACTGACCTTTCCTTACTCACCTGTCACCATTTTCCCATTCCACTTTCTTCTATATTACAGCAATATTGAGTTTTTCATTTCCCTAAATTTATTGCACTGTCTTTGTGTAGGGTAGGAAGAATATACTCTTCTGTGTGCCTAACTATGCTCTTGTCTCTTATTATCCCCTGCCTTTCACCTAGTTACATCCTCTTCCTTTTTTGGATGTCAGCTGAGAAAACCCATCTGGGGAGGTTATACTGAACTTATTGGGCAAGAATCTTTTCCCCAAGATTTTTGCAAGTACTGTTCTCAAGATTCCCCTAACAGTCATGTGATGCTTCAATTTTCCCTATAGATTGAATATTTGTTGTTCTCCCCTAAATTTATATGTTGAAGTCTAATTCCAAGTGTGGTGGTGTCATGAGGTAAGAACTTTGGGAAGTGATTGGGTAATAGGGGTGGGGTCGTCATGAATTGGATTAGTGCCCTTGTAGAGGCCCCAGAATGCTCCTTTTTCTCCTTGTCTCCTTCATCATATGAAGATATATGTGGAAAAGTCTCCCTCCTCTACCACTCTCCCTCTCTCTCTGTCATGCACACTTGCTGGAGACTGAAGCCCAGATGTTCACACTGAGCTATATACCCAATTCTTTTTTATTTTTTTATTGAAGAGACAGGGTTTTGATAAGTCACTAGGGTTCCCAGGCTGGGTTTGAGTTTGGAATCCTCTCACTTCCCACAGTGCTGGGATTACAGGCATGTGCCATCACACCCTACCAAGAAGACAGCCTTTTAAGAATCGGAAAGCAGGTCTTCACCAGATGCTGAGTCTGCTGTCACTGATCTTGGACTTGCTAGCCTCTGAGACGGTGGGAAATAATATCTGGTGCATGTAAACTACCCAGCCCAAATGGACTAATTTTTTTGGAAAAAAATTAGAAATTTCTTATTTATTATCTTCTCAAATATTGATTCTGCTCTCTTCTCTTTGTCTTCTTCTCCCAAAATTTGTTTATTATGACTTGTCACTATGTCTTCTTATCTTCTTTTCATATTTTTTGTTTTTTTTTCTTTTTAAGTATGGGTATCCTGTCATATTTTGTAGCTAACTCTTATGTCACCAATATCTAATCTGTTTTGAAATCCCTCTGCTAAGACCTTTATTTTAGTTCTATGTGTCAGTGCTAAAAATTTCCGTTTTGTTTCCTTTCGATGTTAGCTTATTTTTATGGTTGCTAATTCTTTGCCCAAAGTTTGGATCTTTTATTTATTTGATCATAGTTATTTTAAGAATAATGTTGATAATTCTTCTATTTGTAACCTTAGTGCATCAGCTTTTATGGTTTGCTGATTCCATTATTCTTGTTTGTATTTTCTTGATCTTCTTATTTTAAGATTACTTGTTATTGTTTATCCATTGTTAAATTAGAAAAGTTATTTGTAAAAAATTTAAGAAGAGGACTGAGGGAGGAGGTGGGAAGTAGAAGGTGGTAATTGGAGGGTAAAAGGGATCCACGTATACAATATGTGCAGCAAATGTGTCAAAACAAAATTCATTATTTTAGCTAGCATGCACTAATCAAAATAAAAACTAAGAAAAATTTAAGTTCTATAATGATATTATTTTCTTTCAGAGAAAGCTGTGTCTCATTCTGCCAGAATGCTCGGGGGAAGCAGCGATTTAGACATTTTTCTTGTAGTCATGTACGTGACTAAGACTGTAGACTGTGCAGTATGATACTTTTCATTTTTCATCTATCTCTTCTGGAATTGGCAAATGCCTTCAGGGTTTAAACAATAACAAACTAATGGCTTATTTTTTGGATATATCATTCACAGATCTTGGCTGTATAATTCCTTACTACAATATTAGTTCTTCTGTACATTGAAATAGATAACTTTAAAATATTTTGTATTTTACAGGATTCTTCTAGCTGAATTAGAAGGAAAATCTGATCTGAATTCATATACCATTACTAGATGTGGAAGTTTAATTTTCTTTTTCTTAAAAATGCAATTTTTAATAGTAATATTCTTAACAAGTGAGGAGGCTAGGTTGGGAGATGGAAGGGGCATATAGTTTGCACAGCAAGGAGACCTAGAATATTATCTGGATTTACACTTACAATCTCCTTTTTTTCTTCATTATTTTCATAGTCTAAAATCTACCTTAAATTCAGTGTTCAAATTTTCTATTAGTAAAACTGTCGTTGAATAAGGTAGTTTTTCCATCTTTAGTCTCCCTTACCTGTAAGTTTTTATTTTTATTAATATTTTTCTTTGAATACCCATGGCTTTTTTTTTCTTGATCATTACAGTTGCTCTAGACTTTGAAATGTGCTTTAACTTTTGAAAACAAAAGACATTTCACTCTATGGCATCAATTCTGTTTCTTTTAATTTTTTGTAAGTTTTTCTTCAAGCTCTTTTTTTTTATTACCTATAACCTGAGGAGAAAGAAACAAATAATTCTTATTTCCCCTAATTTAGATATTATAAATTATTTTCTTTTTTTATATTATTAACCTTGGCACTGGCAATCAGTTATCCAGGGTGGACCAACAATGACTTGAATTTTTCACTGAAAGTAATTGTTTACAAGCATCAAGACGTCACATTAGACACTAAGGCTACAACAGTAAATAAGATGTAATGTTATCAGTACGAAGCCTTGTAGGAGAGAATGAAGATAATCACATAAAAAGTATTAAATGTGGTGAGTTTCATGATAAGGCAATGTCTAGGTTTATCAGAATATTATTTAGTGTAGAAGTAAAGAATGTCTCCTAGGGGTGTTATGATGTACCAGAACAATGGCTGGCAGATCAGCAATATCCTTTGAACCTAACACATTAATTAACTATAGACTTAATCTTCTGCTAATGTATTCTATTGTGTCAGACATTCCTATAACTTTTATTTTTATGTTTTAATTCTTTGCTTCTAAAAGACACACAGATGCCATAGGAATACTGAGACACACATGCCTTAGTTTCTTTGATTATTTTGTTGTAAAATACAAAATTTGCATGAATTTGTTTTACAAGTAAGAATTTCAGAGAGTTCTTTTATGTAGAAGATTTTGGAATGTACTGTTTTCTATCATTTTCTCAGAAGAAAATTCTGAGAAGCAACAATGTGCTTATACCTTCAGCTTCAGTTTACTTGTAGTGTTATTCATTTATTCATAACATTTCAGCTGGATTAAAGAAATAGGTTATTGTCTAGTTGAGCAATTGTCTAAAATAGTCATAGAAATATAAATTTAGTTACTCATAAATCTTGGTATTTTATTCAAAATAATATTAGTTTGAATTTTTTAAATTAAAAAAACAATCAAGAATATTTTTGATGAAGAAAATAAAACAAAATTTAAACAAGGAAGTATTTATTAAACACTAAGTTACTCACAATTCTGGGGTATGTGGGAGCATAAAATTATGTGTAAGGCAAATGACCAATCCTTCATTTAAAAAATGATACTCACTTTGTCCCAACTTACAAATGAATCCAACTTACATATGAATTTGATTTATGAATTAATCTGACTTACTAATATTCTCCCAGTCCCAGTTCCAGTTGAATGTTCCTTAAGTCTAGAATGTCACTCTTCCCTTTCTCTCTTGATGTAGGTTCTTGGTTGCTTTCTTACTGATCAACATCCATTTGAAAGGTTTCTTCCTCCTTTAGTCCTCTCCTTTAGTCCCTTAATGCGCTGCTAGAAATAATTCCCCCTTTCTGTGCATCCTCTGTACTGTATACACACACCTTTTTAAAGAGCTGGACCATACTTGATTGGTCTAAATTTCAGCAGAAATAAGAGTTATACTCTTCAATCATATACGGTCTTGATTATATATTAGGTAATACTCTATGTACAAATTAAAAATTTCACTGGAAAACTGTCTCAATTTGATCTCTATTTTCTTGACTGTGAACTTCTTGGAACAGGGACCATGTCTCATTCATTTTTATACTTTCCTGCTTCAAAATCTTCTTTATACACAGAGGGCTCAGCAGATATCTTCTGAACGAATGGGTCAGCATGTAGGAGCTATGACATATAGTGTGTTTGCTGTCTGCTTGCTCAGTAAACTGCATATTTTTCATTTGCTCTTCCACGTGCATCCTATGCTTCTATACATGGTTTTGCTACCCAGAGGCCTGATTTTTAAGTGTTACATAAGTGAGCTTCCCTTTGGCTGCTCCCCTCTGAGTTTAGTTACTGGGGAATCCTGGAGGGACATTGGAGGGAAGGAAGGTTTATCTCTAGCTATTATCTTGTGAGGTTACTTTGTATTAGAGCTCCTCATTGAATATCTTTTCTCTCCCGGAGGTGGTTTCTCTGCAGGATTCTCTTTGAGTTTAGTAACTTCTCCCTTGCCTGATCCCTTTGGACAATTCTTGTAAGTGACTGTACTATCTTGTGGTTCCTCTGTACCACATTTACATCTTTGTAATCAATTCATTTAAAAGAAGTTTTCTTTAGTTACCCTAATTTGAATCCTCCTGTTTTGTGTTTTGGTACTCTAATAAATCTAGCAATAATTTTTCTTCTTTTTTTGTATGAAAACTTCTAAGAAAAGCCTTGCTCCCTAAGTGGTTCATAAGCAGATCCTGCCTCACTTCTTCAGAGACTGGCTTAAGACTCAGACTTGGCCACATCTTCATACCCCTCACTTGAGTTATTGGCATATAACTGGGCACAATATCAGAATTTTTTCTCTGCCCTGCTGTTTTTGCTAGAATGACCAGCACTTATAACTTCTCAAGTTATAGCAAACCTAAAGTTTCTGGGTGATAGTTCATGTGGTGAGAGTCTCTATCAAAATGAAGCTAGTATGTAGGAATGCCAGAAGAAGGAAAACAGGTAAGCTAAAGTTGAGTCTCTGTCACTTCTAACTATAAGAATCGGAGTTAATGCATGATATTACCATGGCTGTGTGTTAGAGAGTGAACAGAGGAAAAGGACTGTATTTGAAGGATATATTATGCTAACCTACACCAAAGCATCTACAGCACAGAAGCTGTCTGGGTCTATATATGTCTGTGTACCTGTTAACTGAGGTTGTCAAAATATAAGCAATGATGGTTATAACTCTAGGTTACTATAAGATGTTTATCTGCATCATACTAATAAACTCATCTGTGTAAAATTTTCTCAAAAATCTTGTAGAGTGGGTATCTTCCATTCATCTTTTATATTTGAGTTTTCTGATAACATCTCATTTCTCTACCTAAAAATATTAGTACATTTTCTCTTTTTATTCCTCGCTAGGCCACTGTTTTTCACAAAAAAAGATTTCTGGGTTTAGTTTGAAGGAATCTATCAAATTGATTTCACTTGTGTTATGAGTTTTTATTTTCATTTAAATCTACTGAGCAGGAAACCTACTAGTTGCATGAACTCTTAAAATTCTGGATAGAACAGAGAGCAAACTGCCTAAGGCAAATAAAATATACTGTTGAGAAATGTCCTGTTTCTGGCTGAATCTCAAAATAATTCAAAGTGATAATTTCCTCAAACAGGAGTTTAGAGTAAGTAGTTTAAGAGAAACATTCCCTAAGCCTATTAAAATGTACTGGATCTTAGAATTCAAAGTCATGGTTGTATTTTTAGTCAAAGAAGTCTAAACATCAAACCATGATTCTCTTCCCAAAGTCAGACGGGAAGGAAAACAAAGCAATGTGTTCATTTTAAGGGTTTTAGATGAAGGTATTGCTTCTTGATTTATTTAGAAGTTAATGAGTTACAAATCTAGATATGTGTCAAGCTATTTTTACTAAGTAAAACTATTGTTACTTTTGCATTTTCAGAAGCAACATAGCAAGTGAGATACTTTTCCTTAAAGATTGATTCTTTGAACCTTGACAGTTTTTCTAAAACAAAGGTACTGCGGAAACAGTATACTTTATTTAGTGTAGGATAAAGAAATACGTTCTTTCCGATTTGTTGATTAGAATCCTGACAAGCCTTTAAAAGTGTCTGAATCTTAAAATTTTTGATTGTTCAACTCTTCTAAATCTCAGATACCCTTTTATCCTCCTTTAAGACTCCTGCTCATTCTTTAGTAAGTTTTTTATTTTTGTTTATACTACTCTGAGTTGATTTTGTTACTGTTAACTAAAAGATCTTAAGAACATGCTCACAATATATCTTTAATTTGCTCTTTCTTTTCTGTTTTCCTTTTATGGGTGTCTGTCAGGTGCACTATTTCTTTATATGAGGCCATGGAAGATGCCTCCCCTTCAGCAAAAGCCCTTGAAAAGCAGGTGGCTTTAAACAACAGAACTTTATGGTCTTATAGTTCTAGAGGCCAGAACCTCAAAACTGAGATGTTTTCAGGATTGATTTTTTCTGAAGATTCTGAGGGAGCAGCGGTCGCATGCTTCTCTGTTAGGTGCTGGTGTGTGAGGACAATTTGTGTGTTCCTCGACTAGAAAAGCTCATGATCTGCCTCCCTCTTTACCTTTACATGGCCTTACTGTCTGTTTCTGTTATGATCTGGACATGGTTTTATTGTGTCCCTAAACACTCAGTGCTGGAATCTTGGTACCCAATGTGGCAGTACTGAGAAGTAGTACAACCTCTAAGAGATGGGACATTGTGGAAAGCATGGGTTATTGAGGGTGTACCCTCAGATGGGAGTAATGTAGTTCTTGTCAGAATGAATTGTTATGAAAGTTTCAAAGTCCTTCACTGGCTTCTTGTCTTTCCATATGATTTTTCTTACACAACCATAAACTTGTATCATGATGCCATTTGCCATGTGACCAAGTCAGTGGATCTCTTATCAAGGCTAACCCAATGGGGCTACACAGTCTTGGACTTGTAGCCTCCAAAACTGTGAGCTAAATGAACCCCTTTTCCTGATAAGTTTCCCAGTTTCAAGTAGAGTCATTATAACAAAGGAAACAGACTAATAGAGTATTTTTGTGTCTTTTTCTATCATTATGAGGACCAATGTGTTTAGAGCCTACCGTTAACCCAGGATGACCCTACTTTAAGATTCTTAATTATATTTAAAAAGATATTATTATTTGTGACATGGCTGTCAATGCTATCATTCCTAGTTTACACATAAATAAGCAGAGAATGAAATCATACGCCAGCAGAGGGGAGAGCAGATGCCAACCAAAGCCTCATTCTGAGACAGTGTTCTTTCTTCTATGTCGCAGCCCCTTGATATACTAATTTTTTTATAGTTTTTTTATTTAAAGAGAAAAAACAGGAAAAAGGTACAAATATTACAGAATTTCAAGAAAAGAAGACAAACAGTAAGAAATCACTAGTTGATAAATTACATATTGTTCTTTTAGAAATAGTTATTCAAGTTACAAAATTAAAGCACACAAAATGGACACTCAAGCAGTGAGAGTGCAAACAGATCTGTTCAACAATCCAACAAGAACCTAGAAATATGGTCATCAATCCTATACACCTAAATATACATGCAACTATATCTTTTATAGCACTTCCTATTTCCTCTTTTTTTTACAATAGCAATTATACATTTTTAAAATTTTATTTAAAGAGAAGAAAAATAAAGCAAAACAGAAAAAAGGGTAGTAACAATACAGAATTCTAAAAGAAAGAAAGAAAAAGAAAGAAAGAAAAAGGAAAATGAGAAAAAGCCCCACTAAGAAATCAGTAATTTATAAATTACTGTCATCCTGGATGTAGTTCAAGTTACAAAGTTAAAGGGTACATAGTAAATATTCAGACAGTCAGACTACAAACAGTTCTGCTCAAAGATCCAACAAAGATTCAGCAATATGGTCATCTGTTTTACACACTCAAACATACATGTAGTTATATCCTTTAGAGCACTTTCTTTTCATCTCTTTTTTACAATAGCAATTACACATTTTGGTTTTATTACACTTGTAGTTTTTATTTACTTTTTATGCTAGAGACACAATATGATATTTATAAATATGATTCTTATTTATTTCACTAATGAGGATAGTCTCAAGTTGTCTCCATTTGCCTATGAAGGCCTCAAGATCATCCTTTTTTATAGCTGAGTAATATTGCATTGTATAAAAATGCCACATCTTTTTCATCCACTCTGCAGTTGATGGGCATCTTGGTTGTTTCCAGGATTTAGCTATCACAAATTGTGCAGCTATGAACATGGGTGCACATATATCACTGTGATATGACCTTGTCAGTTCTTCTGGGAAAAATACCCAGCAGGGGAATAGCTGGATTGAATGGAACTTCCAATCCTAGTCTTCTGAGAATTCTCCATATGGATTTCCATAATGGTTGCACCAGTCTACAGTCCTGTCAACAGTGGAGCAGTGTTCCTTTTTCCCCGCAGCCTCGCCAACATTTGTTATCAGTTGATTTCTTGATGGCAGCTATTCTTTCTGGAGTGAGGTGGAATCTCAGTGCTGTTTTAATTTGCATTTCTCGAATGACCAGTGATGGCGAACATTTCTTCATGTATTTATTTGCCATTTGTATATCTTTCTCTGAGAACTGTGTGTTCATCTCAGATGCCCATTTTTGGAGAGGGCCTTTGAATTTGGGGGGCTTGATGTTTTTCAATTCTTTATATATTCTGGACACAAGTCCTTTGTCTGAGGGGTTGCTGGTTAAAACTTTTTCCCGCTTTGTTGGTTTTCTTTTCACTCGGTTGCTGATTTCCTTTGAAGTGCAGAAACTTTTCAATAATGTGAGATCCCATTTGTTGATTCTTTGAAGTGTTTCCCGTGCAGTTTGCGTTTGGTTCATGAATTCTCTGCCTACCCCATGTCTCCAGGACTTCTACCTACCTTGTCTTCCAGTAGATTTAGTGTTTCTGTTTTAATATTGAGGTCTTTGATCCATTTAGACTTTAGTTTTGTGCATGGTGATATGCTTGAATCTAGTTTCAGTCTTTGGCATGTGGAAAGCCAATTTTTCCAACACCACTTATTAAAGAGACTCTCCTACTTCCAGTGGACATATTTAGCCCCTTTGTCAAATATCAGGTGGCTGAGTGTCTTTGTAGTTGTGCTTGCATCTTCTAATCTG
>PVLA01007781.1:0-99399 GCA_004027455.1 Hydrochoerus hydrochaeris
GCTGGGGGCATGCCCGGGTCAGAGGGGGCCAGGAAAGTTCCCAGAGGCGTTTTTGAGCTGCACACAAGCAGCAATGGACAAAACAAACCGGTCCCATAACGCAGCACAGGCGGGGAGCATAGAAGGAGGGATCCTAGAGTGAGCTAATTAAGTCATTTCTGCCACACAGCAGAATGTCTCTCCCGCTGTCTCCCCCTTCTCTGCTTCTAGCTGCCATCCCCCTGCCAGGCTGTGATGTTTCTGCCTTGGAATCAGAGAACCATGGACTGAAATCTCTGAATTCATGAGCCAAAGGAGACCTTTCATCCCTTAAACTGTGCACGCCCGGGGGGTTGCCCAGGCAGTGGAAGTGCTGCCCGCGCACGAGACCTCATTATTTTTCAGGAGTTCATCTGAGTGCCTGCGAATTACTCATGGTTCTCATTTTGAGCTCATTTTCGCTCTTTTTCTGATTACAGCCGTGACAGGTGTCCTTTCTCTGATCTTTTCATTTCCACCATCACCAGCCTGAGTAAAACTGCAGCCCCAACACTTAGTTTTATTTTTAGCACTTTCGTCACCATTTGGTTTTTCGTTGTATTTATTTGTGTGTGTGTGTGTGTTGATTGCGTCTCCTGTGAGATAAAGCTTAGGAAGGCAGCGACCTGTCTGTCTCATCCATTGCTGTATCCCAGCCACAGAGATCGGTTCTTGGCACCTGGTAGATGTCAGAAATAGTCAATGTGTGATTGATAAAAGGATATTTGGGACAAAGAGAACAAAGAAGAAAGAAAATGACACTTTCTCTTCCAACAAAATAATTTGGCAGCATTTTCTCTTCCACTGGGAGCAGCTGCCTAAAGGAATTAACATCCCCAACCCCCACTCACACCCTGTTATCTTTTCCTTCTGAGCCCCACTG
This sequence comes from Hydrochoerus hydrochaeris, assembly GCA_004027455.1. NCBI lineage: Eukaryota > Metazoa > Chordata > Mammalia > Rodentia > Hydrochaeridae > Hydrochoerus > Hydrochoerus hydrochaeris. Next base: position 902 of record PVLA01007781.1, read on the forward strand.
TGCTCAAAAGTGTCACAACAGGAAGTAACAATAGATTCTTAGTAGCGCAAGGTACCATGGGAGTCAGGATCCACAGGACAAGCTGAGGATCCCGCTAGCCTGCCTGTGGGACCTGTTCCTTCTACAGTCCACTGTTTCCCAGCATCAAAGCCAGTGATTGACCATCAGGCTTTTTTAGAGTGTAGAAAACCCTGACTCATAGCACTTGCCAATTTCTGTGGTGTAAATGCTACCACCAAAGAAATTTCATAAACCTGTGCATGTAGCCTCCACTCATCTCTGATGAAGCATACCAGGACTCACGAACTCAGGACTTCAGGTGGTTTATGGGTTTGCAGCAGTCCTGAATCCTCTTGCAGGCGTGTGTGTGGTAGGGTAGCTATCCTTTTACACAGCTTCTGGTAGAACCTTCCTTCCCTCTGGCAGGAGGAGACATTAACTTCCATCTTTCATTTCTGAGTCTTTCACTACAGCAAGCCAAGATTAGTGAGCAGAGAGGTATCTCTGTTGCATGGTCCAAGGAAACTCCCATGGACCCCTCGCCTTCTGTTTGTCCTCTCAGCTCAAATGAAATCTCTTGCCAGACTCGATGTCTATTTTAAACGATGACCATTCTGTTCTGTCACTTGTTGATGATGGCCAAGCTATATGTGGCTCTGATGTGAGAATAGCTGAACGAAAAGATATTTTTCTTCCCTTTCCACAAAAAGCAGAAATGCATAAAACAACATAATGACCATTTTTCACTGCCAAAAACTAGGGTGGTGATTTTCTCTATCTTCAAAACTCATAATGATGGGCCTGAATCTGGGGATATTATGTGGAAGGGAACAGTCAATATATAACTCAGACGCAGCTTTTCCATGATGAGCATGCAGTTCCTTTATAAGCAGGGAAAAATGGACTGAAATATCATCATGCACAATTTTGAACAATCCACATGATCATAATAACTTTAAGGCAAAAATGAATAGAAAAACGATTTGATGGAAATATACCCAACTGTTAACTTGGGTGATGTTAGTTTTGGATGATTTAAAGATCTGAATTTTTTTTCCTCTGCCATTTTTTTTTCATTTCCAAACTTTTGAACTAGAAAAGAAATCCAAGCATCAAGAATGGAAAATTTTGACTGGTGAAAGCAATACAGTGAACAGAGAATATCACGATGTGACCACCGCTATTGGCCCCATAGAAAGCTCTGGATGAGGTTGAAAGCTGCCTTCAGTTTGGGACTAGGCTGTCTTCTCACCATGGAAAGGGACATGGGGAGATGAAGCAGGAAGAGGGGTGCTTAGGGACTGCTTCTCAAATCCTCCCCCAGTGCTCTCATACCCCACCATGTGCCTGCAGAAGTTGGAGCTGCTATCTGGACTATTGGTTCCAGCGTCTACCAGAGTGTGAATTTAGGGGATCTGGGATAAATCTAGGAAGCCACATGTGATAGCAGCACACACAAGCTTGGCCTGGCCATGATTTGCTGAGTTTTCATGTGAGAATGTGGCTTGTGGCAGGAGTTTGCAATGCTTGCTCTGCAAGGGCAGAGGGCAGGGAAACTCTTAAGGGTAGAAAGTGACCCAAGAGGGAGGCTTTCAAGCCTAGGTAATGCTGGTCAGCTCTGCAGCAGAGAGGCCCTGGATCAGCAAGGTCTGAGAGGCAGTGGTGGTTGTGGGCCTTAGCTATACACAGCAGCTCTCCCATTAGATGATGGAATATTTAAAGGGTACAAGTTCTAAATGGTAAAAATGCAACATTTAAAGAATGGTAATAGTAAGCAGAGTTACAAGCCCTACACAGCACGTTTAACAAACATTAGCTGTTAGATACATGTAGAACTCAATTGCAGAGAAGACATATTCTTTTCCATCAAACCTAAGCCACTTACAAAAAAAAGCACACGTGTCCAATCATAAGTTTCCATGGAATTAATATTTACATACTCAGTTCTGTAACTATAGTGAAAGCAATTAGAAATTGATGACAAAAGGCTAGCTCTAAAATCTCATATCATTAGAAACTAGGTAGCTGTTTCTGTGAACGAATATCTGAGAAAAGAAACTTGCAGGATGCACAATGTGTTTTGGCTTCTGGTTTCAGAGGTGTCAGTTCATGGCTGCCTGACTCCCTCGCTGTGCATTTGAGCTGAGGCAGACCATCAGAGGGGAAGGGAGTGGTGAAAAAAGCTGCTCACATCATAGCAGACGGAAGATAGAAATGGAAAAGCCAGAGAGGAAGAGGGCAGGGACCAGATATAGTCCCAAAGGCAAGCTCCTATGATATACGCCCCTCAATGAACCCCTATTTCCTGTTTCCATCTTCTCTTAATAACACTATCAAATTATGGTCTTGTCAATGGATGGCTCCACTAATGAAATTTCAGCCTCTATCATCCAATTATCTCCCAAAATCCCATCAGTAACTAAGCCTTCAACACACCAAACCTTTCTGGGAGACTTAGATCCTGATCCAGCCCATCACTTAACAGCCTATGGATTAAAAAGGAAACCAGAGGGTAGATTAGGACATTTAGAACTGGATAGTAATGGTTTATATTAAAATTTTGAGACACATTTAAAGTAGCTTCAAAAGTGACATTCATCAATTGAAATATATTTATCAGGAAATAAGAGAGAAAAATAAATTAATACAGCTTTCTATTCACATCTTTGAAAAAAATCAACAGAGTGAGTCCCCCCAAATACAAACAAGATAGGGCAGAAATCAAACAAAGAATGAAACAAAACCAGCAACCAAACAACAAGGAAAATCAGCAAAAGTAAAAGCTCATTCTTTGAAATGATTATTAAATAAATTATTAGCAAGACTGGAGTAAAGAATAAAAAATAAGAACTAAAGTCTAGCAATTTTTAAAATAATAGAACGCATACTCTAAGCATGCACACATTCATTGTGAAAGCTTAGTAGATACAGTCCCAGAGGGAAAGAATTACAATGTCAAGTTGAAACAGGAATAAATACACAGACTGTTTACATTAAAGAAGTTGAAATTGCTATTCAAGATCTTTCCCACACCCGCAAACTCCAGCTACAAAAGGTTTTACAGGTGAGCTCTACACTTTCAAGAAGCAGTCAATTTTCATATTACACAAGTTGTTTTAGAAAGTGTAAGGAGGATTAGACCACCTTATAAGTCATATATAAGTTTCCTGTCCTCTTGATTCTAAAATGTGGTAAGGAAAACCCCAAAAGTAAAAACCACAGGAGCACCCTAGTATAAATGTAGGACCAAAAACCCCAAAGGAAATGCTGGCCACCAAAATCCAAAAAAAGGTCTAATTCCTTATGGTGCAGAACTCCCAGAGGTGCAGGGCTGGTGATGAATGGGGGTGTAGGGAGGAGAGAGAAGATTCAGGTAGGATCCCTCATTTCCAGTGACTGCTTGTTGGGTGTGCACCCCAACAAAGGCAGGCAACTCAGGTGGAAGAAATTTGATGGGGGGCGGCACCCACCCGCAGGATCTTCCCACTTGGAGTTGGGTGAATTCCTGGGTGTGCAAAGTGAGGTGGGTGCTCTGGTGGATGGCTGGGCCCTGGAATGGAAAGACGGAAGGAACATTAGAGGTTAAGAATGCGTACCAGGGAGTCCCGTGTGAAGACACAGCTGATGCAGTCCTGATGTGCTTGCAGAGGGTAACTGTGCAAAAGGACCTCAGCAGGAGTGTGCGCACCTGAGGAAGAATGATGGAGTGATGAGACAGTGGGGTGCAGTTGAGGAGGATGGAAGATCCAGGACATGGAGGGAGACTGGCTCTAGTCCCAAAACTGTGGGGAGGGAGGAATACGGAACATTCGGAACCACACACACACACACACACACACACACACACACACACACACTGTAACAATCACATCGCATCAGAGAATTTAAACTCTTAATTTCTGAAGTTAGTATTTTGGAGACGATTGTTAAAGACATGTCAGCTGGAATGGCAAGAGCAGTTAAAAAGTATTTCCAAAATCCTGCGAAAATCATTTTGCTGAAGAAAATTTCACAGATATGAGGAGGTGAGGGTTCTTCCCGCAGCTCTCAGCCTGCTCGGCCCTGAGGGGTTTCCCAGGGTGTGTTACATGGTTTAGGAAAGGAGCCACGTGACCCGGGCTGACCTGCCGAAAAATGAGATTCAGACACACACGTGCACACCCACGGCATGCACAGCTGTTAACAGCTAATCAGTCTTTCTTCTTACTCTTCTCTCTTGTCTCTCCCTCCTTCTTTTCTCCCTCCCTCCTTGCTTTACAACATCAAAAGTATGCGACATGTACAGGCCACTTCCTGGGTTTGGCCTTGGGCATCAGGAAATGGTGATGAAAGCCGGGACCTGGGACTGCCCAGTCCAGCTATGCATGCATAACAGCACCTGTGGATACAATCCTGACATCTTTAGGAAAATAAGACTTTTGAAGGAACAGCGTTCTCCATGCTGATGTGACACCCACTTGGAATGGACCAGGAGGGATCCAAGTCCTCAACTTGACCATGTGGCATTTTACAGCTGGTGTTGCTTACCCAGTGCTGCCCGGAGTGTAGCTCGGTTGACCTGGGGTCCTCAGCTGCAGGCCCTGGACCCCCTCCTGTGGAGACAGCTGCTGTGGCCACCTCAGCCTGTGGAAGGGTGGAAGAGTGCCTGATTCCCTTTCACTGAGTTGTCTGATTTCTTTCTGCTTACGCTTGGTTTCTTCTTGGGCTTTTTGTTTGTCTGTTTGTTTTTATTGTTATTGTTATTATTGCTCAATTTCATTATTAATTATTGTGCATCTCTTATGATGCTTAACTTATAAATAAACTTATAAACTTTAACATAAGTATAGGCAAAACGATAGCATATATCGGTTGAATACTTCCTGTATTTTCACACATCTACTGGGGATCTTGGAAGCTGTGCTCCATAGATAAGGAAAGATTATTGTATTGAGTGCAGGAAAGAATAGTGATTTATTTAGGTTTCTGGACAAAAGGACAGAAAAAACAAGAAATTTCCTTCTCCTGGTCTCCTCAGGGTGGCTCTCCCACAGAAGACTACCATGGCCTGGGACTTCCTGTCCCTCTTAGACATGACTATGGATACACAGGAGGTCTTGTCCTCTTCTCTTCAGTCAGTGATAGAGGCAAGTGCCCTGGCTTCTTCTCATATACATGGCTGAACTTCAAGTTTTGAGGTCCAAATCTTTAAGAATTCAGTTTCTGGCTGTGGTAAGCAGCTTTCTGCCTCTGCCTGGAGGTTCCACAGCCATAGTATCTCCCAGCTCTAATCTTCCTGTGTAATAGGAAAATCTTTCCTCAGAAAGTCTTTCATTACCTCCTGCCAGGTGTCTAATGAAAATGACAATAGCCATGACCCTTCCGGTATAACACCATTACACACTGTCCACTCAGCCCTGTCCTCCAGTGTTAAAGGATAATTACTACCTAATCCGGTCCCTGTCAAAGCTGCACAATTATCTCCCGAACACAGCATTTCTAGTTTGTGTGACTGAGACAACAGTTCATTTTATCTTGTAATACACTGTGAATTTGCCCTGATGTGATTCAACAGGTTCTCTTAATTGGATTTTGATATTTTACTGCTTTTCTACACCTTTCGCTGCAGAATCTTTGCTTCCTACCCCTTGTTGGATCTGTGTTTCTGCTTACTACTCCCACCTGCTTCTTTGCCCCAGAGCAGGTCTTATGTGGGTCTCCTTGGAGTTCTGGCCTGGGCTTTCAAGAGGATGCTCCTTAAGCATGGGGTTTCTTAGCAACCATGGATTGTTTCTCTTGTCTTCTGCCAATTGATTCTCTGCACGATGCTTTCAGCTCTATTTTTTTCAAACTCATCATTGGGAAGAAATATTGTTGATTAGCTCAAGACACACATTTTCTTCCCCTTCCACAAAAAAGTAACCAAAGCTGCACAGTACATGACTAATCTTATTTCCACTATGCATTTATAATACTTGTCAGGATTAGTAAATAGTTTTGTTTTTTATTGTTTTTGTTTTTGGGGTTTTTTGGGGGCAGTATTGGGGACTGAACTCAGGAATTTGCACTGTGCTAAATGGGTACTGTTGTGCCTGTGCTTGTGTGCTGGGCCACGTATCTTCTCAGGGTCCCCCCAGACTGGGGACCTCCCAACCCCTTCATGATAGACGGGACCGCGTCTTGATCTGGCCCACTGAGTGTCAGCGGTCTTGGTGCAGCAGGTGTCTTTCTGCTCTCACCTCTGTCTCTGTCATCTCCAAGGCGAGATGTGAATCAGCTGACCTGCCAGCCCTGAGCAGAGGAGGGGAGATACATGAAGCCAAGTCATTCCCATAGAGATGGGTCTGGACTTCACATCACCAGCCAGCCCCCAGCCCCTGGAGTGACATAGATTCCTGCTAGCGCGTGTCATGTGGGGTAATTGGGAATGGGCCGTGGTTCTCTGATAGGCAGCAAACTTGCCTGATGGGGTTCCTGTCAGCTTCAAGGCCTCCCAAGCTCTACTGTCACAGGTTCCAGGTAGCTGCAGCATTCACAGAAGCCCAGACATGGCCCTGGGTAAGGGGCAGAAAGCTCAGTGGGCCCCAGGAAGAAGGATCCGTCAGCGCCGAGCAGGCCATCACACACAGCACACAAGATGGGGGTCAGGAAAGTTGTTCTGACAAAGAAGCTGGGGCACAAGACAGGAGTCCCATGGGAATCTGGTCATAGTTAGGCAGGAGATCAGGGCATGGCAATGGGGCTAGGCAAGTAGACATGACCTGTCAATCACAGAGAGCCAGGACGCATGCACAATACAGCTTCTAAGCCCTGGTACCCGTCAGAGAATGCCGTCTTCACTTCACAACATCAAGCAGGTTTTGGATAAGACAACTGGGATCTGACGTCAGGATGGGGGGTATAAAAGATGACAGCCACTGGCCTTGTGGCTGCTGCCTTCTTTCTTTTTCAGTGGCCAGCTGTACACTCTGCAAAGCATATTTCTTTTTCCTGCTTTCATTGATCTGCACTCACTCTGCAGAGCATACTTCTTTCCCCTTTTACTTTCCTTTAATATCTTTAATAAATACAAAACCTGCCTGTCTCTGCTTTTCCTATCCAATTCTTTGTTCAGGGCAAGACCCTAATAGAGACCCCCAGAAAAGCCCAGTACCTCAGATATCACTGAGATAACAATATCCCTGAGGATGGAAAAGAAGTTCATCCCTGTGTGTGGCTGGAGGAGAGCCTGGCACCAGGAAGGAATCCTGTTTATAGGGGTGACAGTGACCCAGACCTTAGTGGCCCCTGAGCCAGTGTATACTCCACACTGCTAAGGGCGGGCACAGGACTCTGTGAGGCTCAGTCTCTGGATGAGGGTCCCAGAGCTAAGAAGCTGTAAACCAGAAAGAATAATCACAATTTCCGTGTGAACAGCATTATAATGTGGCTCACCCTCGGTCCCCCGGTGCTTCCGGGAGCAGGCACACTTCCTCCTTTGAGAGACCAGAAATCGAGGCTCATGTAGATACCGTGATTTATTTACTCACTGGGAGACAACTGGAAATCACCAGCACCAATGGCATCTCTGCCGCTGAACTTGGCTCTCTTTTAATGGTAGCTGCAGCCCACACTGTGTATAGCTAAGCTCTGTCCTGTTGCCTGGGGTACTGCTTTTCAAAAAATTTTTAGTCATTAAGAGCATTGTCTTGGTTGGATTTTCTGCTGTTACAGTGTGGTGCCACAGACTGGGTGAATTGTGAGCAATACTTTGCTCAGCTGTGGCTCTGAAGGCTGATTCCTGATGTGATAGGGGACATTGCAGGGGAAGAGGAGAGCAAGTCTGCCTGCTAAGACCTCACTTCCTCTTTTTATAAAGCAGCTAACACCATTGCAGGGGCCCCACCCTCATGGCCTCATGTAACCTGGTTACCTCCCTAAAACCCTTAACATATGAATTTGAGGGTTAAGTTTCCAACTTATGAACTTTTTATTTCGGGATTGGTAATTGAACCCAGGGCTTTTTACCACTGAGCTATATTTCCAACCTTTATTTATTTTTAAAACAGAATCTTGCCAAATCACTAAACTGGGGTGGAACTTGTGATCCTCTTGGCTCTGGCTTCCTGAGTACCAGGATTAAAGTAATGGAGGCTCACATAAACTTCCGAGGGGTACATTCAAGCCCGAGGAAACATCCAGGGGACTCTTACTTTCACTCAGTACTTTTCTGATTGTGTTTTGCTTTCTTATGTAGATTTGTTGATGAGATTTGTTGATGAGTATTCAACTTCCTGTGTCTTACTGTAAAGTTGTAGGTTGGCATTATTAAGTATATTCCAGGTGTTGTCAAATTAGAAGGAGACAGGGCAGCTCGGGGTGAGATGACGTCAAGATCCTGATCAGTGGGTGGACCCTAAATTACAGGAGTTTCCCCAAACACTGCTCCTCAGCAAACCTTTGGGATGACCTTTCTGGGCCATTTTCCCAAGACTTCACACCCTGCATCTGCAGAAAACAAAGGTGAGACTGGAATAGAGGCGTGTGAGTGTGTGTGCGCATGCGTGCGTGTGTGTGTGTGCGTGTGTGTGTGTGTGTGTGTGTGTATGGAGGAAGGGTTATTCTTAAATTCCAGTTGGAATTCTTTTTGGATTATTACACCATGCTTTTGTGATGTGTAAGGTGTAATAAAAATGTGATGAAATAAATTTTTAAAATTTATCACAATACAGCCCTGTCATGGTTTATGTCAGTGGCCCCCAAGCCTCATGCAATTATGCGTTTGTGATTGGTTCATTGTCTAGCACTTAGATTAGGGGTGTGAGTGCTACACCCACCTAGGGGTAGAGCCAGGATATGATGTAATGGCTGGAAGAAGGTGTGTCTCTCTCTCTTGCTGGTTTCTGCCTTGCTGTTTGCAGCCGCCATGAACTGCGGACCCACCATGCTACCCAGCCTTGGAGCCATCTGAATATGGACTGAAACCTCCAAAAACTGTAAGAAACAAACCTCTCCTTTCTCAACTTTCAGCATCAGATATTTTGTCTCAGCAATGAGTAAGAAGTAACTAAGACAAGCCCCCTGTGCACCAGCATTGGCCATGGACTCTCCATGGGGAGAACCAGGAAGGAGGCCGTGCTCCCCTACACCTGCCCACACACTGAGCCAGCTGGCAGCAGACTGGGAGAGAAGAACCCTCCCCCTTCTCCATAAGCAGTCAATTGATTCTGCGGAACACAGGCTGAGACCATAACATCTGAAGTAAAGAAACAACCTAATGCTTGTATTGTTTGATTGACTTTGCAGGCCCAAAGCCAGTAGTCTGAGCAACTATTTAGAGGATATAGTAGCGAGGGTGCATTTCCTACCATCTTACCCCCGTTTTGTTTTGTTTCATTTTATTGTTGTTTTTTGCCCTTTAAAATAAAAAATCATTACAGTAACAGATGTGTTGCTATTAGTTCTGCTCCACATACTCCCCTTCACGTGGAACGCACTCATCCCATTGTTCTTGCCGCTCTCTGCGGCAGCTCCGGAGTCCTCTTTCCTGAGTGTCTTGAGTTGTGCTATCATGGCTGCCTTGATGTCCTGAATAAGTTAACAATGTTTCCCTTTCACGATCATTCTGATTTTGAGGAAGAGCCAGAAGGCACACGGTGCCAGAGAGGGCGGCTAAGATGGATCAGGACACATTCTAGTGTTTTCCTGATGGCACTGGGGCAGCAGCATTAGCATATTTTTTATCACACCCTGTGAAGTCACTCACAGAAAAGGACTTCCAGAGCTGCTTCAGAAAGTGACGAGGAGGGTGGCATGAGTGTGTTCAAAGAGAGAGCAAATGTTCTGAGGGGATTAATGGCCATGTGCCTCTTCTTACAGATTTTTTAAATTTAGGCATTCACCATAGTTTCCAATCACTCCTCATATTAATACTTCTGCTGTCATTAGCTACCAACGCTAAGAGTAAAAATCAGACCATTGAACACCAATAGAGTATTAAAAAGTGGCACATTGCATTGCGCTGGAACCTCAGGCATGCAGCTCCCACAGTCCTTGGGGCAGCCGGTGCTGTTGTCCTGCTCATATGGCTGTGGCAGCCTGGAGCAGACTCCCTGGAGCTCTGTTCCATACAGCGGGATGACCCTCTCATTTTTCCTGGAACACACATCGAATGTGTAAATTTTCCGTTCAAAACATGTTTTAATAGGTTTTATTTAATTTTGTTGCCTCCTAATTCAAATAGCATAGTGCTTTAGTAGTCAGTGACTAATCTCAGGTTCCTATTCATGTGGGAATTACTCAAAGCTCCTCTTAAAACCATGCTGCATTCATCAGGGTGACTCATCTTTTTCCAAGTCCAGCCCTAATAACAGGGATTATCCAGTGGGCACTTCAGGAAATGAGTGAGAGTGAATTAGGCTGGCAAATTGCTCTCACCTCTCTTCTGAAGAGGATTATTATCCTCCTTCCTTTTAAAACTAAAGTGTGACATGTAAAAACAAGTGTAAACAGTAATTATAGAGCATAGTAGGTTTTTGGGGTGTGAGCCCCCAATGGAAAGGCACTCAGCAAGAATCATAAAGTGAGGAACACCCTGAAGCTGCTGGTGGTCCCTTGACTTCTAACTCCATGAGTGGGTTTTGCCTGCCTTTGAAATTTTGCATAAATGGAGTCATAGATTATGTATTCTTGTCTGAGTTCCTTTTTCTCCTCATTCACTGTTAGATTTGTGAGTTTCACCCTGCTGCAAAGTTTAGCAATTATTTGTTTGTTGATATGTTTTTTTGAGGTGGGATTCTGCTAAGCTGCCAAAACCGGTCTTGAACATACAATCTTCCCACTTCGGCCTCCCAAGCAGAGACAGAAGCATCATGGTAGAAGGCCACGATTAGTTCAGATTTTCTTAGTTCATGGTGACAGAGAAGCAGGACAGGAGAACAATACCAGTCAGGAAATGGGCCAACTGTCACAGTACTCAAATCATGGCCCCATGACTGACCCAGCAACATCCAGAAGCAAGGTCCACCAATCCTCCAACATGACCCCAAAAGCAATCAAGTTGATGCTCTACCCCTACTACCACATAGTCTGTAGCAGATCACAGTTTATTTTTTCAGTCTGTGACTGATGGCACAGATTCCTGCTGCCAAATGTTTATCAGTTGTTTATCCAACAAACTGTGTTCATTGTTTGCATAAGTCTTCTTTCTTTGGATTTATATCCATTTACTTATTTCTAATAATAATGTTTTAACTTTATTTTGAAAAATGTTTGAAACTACAGAAAAGTTGCAAGAATTGCCAAATTAATTCCCATCTATCTCTTCATCTAAATTCATCAATGTTAAAGGCTTTGCCACAATTCTTATATCCATCTCTCTATATCAATTTTTTTTTTTACCAGGGATTGGAATTCATGACCTTGCACTTACTATGCAAGTGTTTGAGCCTCTGAGCTAAATCCCTGGCCCTATATCAACTTTTTAATAAATCATTACTGAGCAGAATTTGCAGAGAGCACAACCTACTTAAATACCTAAGTATGGATACTTTAAACAAAAGGACATTTTATCTCAAAATTACAGTAACAAATTTAAGCAAACTAACTTTTTATGTTAATAGTATATGACATATAATTATGTGAAAACTTATCAAGAGTCTCAGTAACATCTCTGCAATAGCATCTCCTTTAATCCCGGATCACACATTGCACTTGGTTGTCACATCGTCTTATCCTTTTTTAATCTGAACCGAAGGTTCCTAGCCATTTTCACGGTATCAACATCTTTTAAGAACATAGATGCTCATGTTTCTGAAAGTAGAGAAACACCTCTATTTGAGTCATGTGTTAAAACATTTGTCTTAGTTCCTTTTTTGCTGCTATTGTGGAATACTACAAACTAGATAGTAGAAATCATTTTCTGACATTTCAGGAGGCCAGAAGTCCACCATCAGGTGCTGGTGCCCAGTGAGGGCCTTTCCTCCGCATTCTTACATGGCGGAAGGGCATGGGTGAGAGAAGGCAAAGCCAAAGGCTTCTGGAAGCTTCTCTGGTGAGGATCTTAACTCCATTCATGAGGGAGAGGCCCCTATAGCTTAATCACTATTGAAGACCCCACCTTTTAAATCCTTCACTTTAGCATCATGGCACTTTGGGGGGGTCATATTCAAACATAGCGTTGTTTAAACTTAAAAGTTAACTTGTGAAAGATTGACATTTTTACAATGTTTTACCTTACCACTTGGAAATATGACATATCTACTCTTTCCTTCCTCTCAGTAGTTTTTATATAGTCCTCTGTGCAGCTTTTTAGTTACATTCCATGTGTGGTGTTCATTTCTTTCTGAGATTGGTTTGAGGTACTGTGCAAAATCTCTTCTGGTGTTGTGGTGGATAGTGTCCTTTTCCTAGCACATCTTCTAACTCAGGATTGGAGCACAAAAGAAAGAAGTGGGGGTATTGGTTTTACCCACATTCTTTGGTGAGTTCCCTTCTAATCCATGAAATACCACACCCTAGATGCCCTATGCCCTCCTGCCATGATGTTTCTGCCTTGGAACTACCTGACCATGGACTGAGTTCCTTGGAACTGTAAGCCACATTAAATCTCTCTTCCCTTAAGGTGTGAGTGCTGACACCATGTCCCAGGGATGGGGAAGCTGACCAAGTGACGCCCCACCTAAGGACAGCCACCTGTTTAATCTGTTCTTGTCCTGCTGGGCAAGAATCTTTTGAGCTTTTCTTTTCAAAGAGCTATCTGGAAAGGGCACTAAAATATGTCACATGCGTGTTCACAACCTTTTGAAATGGTTTTCTTTTTCTTTGTTCACATACAGGACAATGCACTATTTAAATTTTATACCATCTTTTCAATCCTGTGACAAAATGTATATCTCTGTATATGTACCTTTAGATTTAATATGGGAGTTTGTGGGAAGATTTTGATTAAGATCCTTCATGGGAGACTTACAGTTTTTTTCATGCTTTGCAGGACCCTGTCAAAATCAGGTTTGTATTACATTTCAGAAGATAAATTTTAATGTTATTTGCTTAAAAAATACCTTTAAACTGAGCCTATATGAGAAAATTATTTGAAAATATCTACAAAACATTTTGGTTATTGGCTATATTTTTTACTATTTAAAAAAATCACACATATTTTCTGTTTCATTATTGCATAGTTTTATTAGTTAAGATAAAATTTTTGAGAGTGTTATATATTTTCTTATAATGGCTTAAATATTTCCAATTTTGTTTCTTTATGAATTTTAAAAATTCAGAGTTTTAAAAATTAAATTTGTCAAAGAATGGACTATTTCACTGATTTTATTTTAACAAGCAGCAGTCAGATACATTTATATTTATGGGCTGCCTTTTCTCCAATTAATTTTTTACCATATTTTGTTTATTCCTTTTCTTCTTTCCTTATGACTAATTTTGTCAAAAACAAAGCAACAGCAACAACAACAACAAAAAACTAGAACCATGAGAGTGAATATGTAGCGTATTCATGTAGTTCCTATTAATCCTTCTCTTAGAAGTCATCCTTTCTCTTTAATGATCCTGTGGGTATGACATAGGGAGTTTAAAATGAGATGGTCTCATTTTATTTTTATATATAAATAGCTTACCATCATATATTGATAATTTTTACATGGTTCCACAGGTTTTTAGACAAAGGATTTTCACTGTTATTTATTTTAGAATTTCTGACTGATTTTGATGCTATCTTATAAGTGCATACTTTGGGTATACTATATTTGGTTTAAAAACGTGTTTTGTGTACTTTATACTTTGGGAAATATATGAGATCTCTAGGACTGGACATGTGAACAATTTGGTAAATTTTCCTGGATACAAAATAAGAAGGAAAGATTATTTATTTGTAGGAAAATGTAATATACTTTGATTATATTGCTATGAATCTATGTTCATATTTATTTAGTGTCTTATGCATTTTGATTAACACCATTGTAAGCCTTACTTTTAAGTGTCCTTTGCAGTTATAATAATTTTGCTCTTCCAGTTTTGATTTAGTACAGAAATCTCTAATACCATTACCTTTTCACAATGAGCTGGGCTTTATGCCCATTAAGTTCCTTCCCTTTGCCCCATTCAATAATCTTGAATTGGGGTTCCCGCTCTCTGCAGTTACACCTCTCTTCTTTGGGAACTCTCATGCTATTTACTCGCTCATTTATTTTTTCTTTTGCTGTCTTCCTCCTTGATTGTCTTTTGATAAGCAGCACATCACGAGGAAGCTTAGAATTCCAATGCACAGGTGTAACCGGTGCGCTGTCTTCCCTGGCTGCCGCCTCCTATTCCTGGCATTCATTCTGCCCGCTGCTGCCTTTCTTGTCCACCCTTTGCTTCAGAGAAACAGTTTAGCTTGCTCTCCTCTTGTGAAACAGCTTTGAACATTGACATTCTAACTTTCATCCTGTTAGAGCAGTGCTTTCCAGAGTGTGTTCGGCAGAGCGCTGGTCTAGGGGGATGTTCTGAGAAAATTAAGGGGCCTGTGGTCAAATATGACAGGGTGCAAATCCCCTTAGAGATGGAAAGCACTGAAGAGCAGTAAACACTCTGATAAGTCCTGCAGTGGCGGGCCTCTTTTTTCCCAAGATGAATTACTTTTTTTGGAGGGCTTTGTGGTGGTTAATTTCAGACATCAATTTGACTGAATCTAATGATGCCCAGATAGCTGGCGAAGCATTGTTTGGGGTGTGTTCATGAAGATATTTCCAGAGGAGACTGTCGTGTGATTGGTGGAATATCTGCCTTCCTCGTGGACAAGTGCCAGCCCATTGGCCAAAGGTGTCCATGGAAAACAAAGTGGCAGGAGTAAGAATGTCTGTCACTTGCTTTCAGAGCAAGACAGCCTTTTTCTCCTGCCCTTGGACTTCAGAGCTCCCAGTTCCTAGGCCTTGGAGCTCTGGGACTTGCATCAGCAAGGCTCTCCGGTCTTAGGCCTTGGACTGGGAACTGCACCTCCAGCTTCACTGGTCCTGAGGCTCCTGGGTGTGGACCATACCACACCGCAAGCTTCTCCTTTTCCTCCAGCCTGCACACAGCCTATTACAGGACCTCTTCTCTTTGGAGAGTGTATGTACCAGCTCCCCTGATAAATCCCCTCTTGCGTATCTTGTTGCCCTGCCTCTCCGGAGGTTCTTGTCAACTAGCTCATTCCACCAGGGCTGCCTGGAGGCCTTAAGAGGTCCTGCCCATAGTGCTAGCTAATGTGAGGTGCCCTGGGGAACCCAGGTTGCTACATCTCTCCCTGTACCTCATCTGCTCTTAAGACTTGGCCATGAGGCTGGCTACTCCAAACAGGATGGGAAGGTCGACAAGAGGTTTGTAAGATAGGGCAGGGCCTGTTTGACCCAGAGTAGCCCTCATGGGGTCTGAAAGGGGAGCAGGGGAGCAGGGGAGCAAGGGTGGAAAACCACAGTCATGACTTCCTCTTGGGTTGTGCGCTGTTGGGGATGGAGAAAAAATTGAAGGGAGTGAGAGGGCAGGAAGGAAGTAGGGGGCTTCTGTTCTGTTTTCCAGTTGGGGCTCATGGTTTGGGTCCAGCTAGCGGAGTGTCCTCTCATGGCTGACAGTCACTGTGCTCCTGAATGGAGGGAGCCAGAAGGGAATTCTGCCAGGTCAGGGCTCATGGTTTGGGTCTTAGTCTCCTGGTCTCCAAAGGCCTGTGTGTTGAAGGTTTGGTCATAGTCCTGGGGCACTATTGGGGGGTAGTGGACACTTGAGGAGGTGAGGGTTGGAGGGAGGAAGTGGCTGGAGGGAGGAGGCTAGGTCATCAGGACATGCTCTGAAAAGGGACATTGGGAGTCTGGCCATCTCTCTCTCTTTCTCTCTCTCTCTCTCTCCCCCTCCCCCTCCTTCCTGGCTGCCATGAAATGAACAGCTTTTCTCCACCACACACTTCTACCTTGTTGTACGGCCTCACCTAGGCCTCAAAGCAATGGAGCCAAGTGGCTATGGACCAAAACCTCAGAAATTGTGATCCAAAATAAACTTTCCCGCCTTCTGAGTTGCTTTATCTCAGGTTATTTGTCACAGAAACAGAAAACTAACAGATCAGGCCTGTCTCAGGGCCACAGCCAATGGGGGCTTACCCCATGGCTAAGGTTGCTGGATGGGCAGCTGGCAATGGTCGAGACCCTAAGGGCTCACAGCTCCAGTGAGAACCAAGGTGGAGCTCATGAGGACCCAGAAAGCTCAAGGAAGCCATCTGCCATCTGTCCACTGTGGGGTATGAGCAGCAGAGCCAGGTGGGTCAAATTGGAACCAAGGTATTGTTCAGAAGCCCGAGGAGGTCCCAGAGCCTCAGTTAGAATTTCATATGAGGACAGGGGAACCCAAGTTGGGGTACTTGGAGAAGAGATGAATAAAGGAGCTATTTCCAAAGAGGGCTTTGGGTTGGGGGCCACTAGCAACAGGACAGTGTCCTGAGAAAAAACAGGCTGTTGCTAAAGCCAGACCCAGGAAGGTTTCCTTGGAGAAGGGAGTTTCCAAGAGCTGTGATCTTTGTCCAAGGGACCAGGTAGCCCTAGTGATCCTGTAGTAGCTCCTCGTTCTTTGCAGGACCCGATGTACCCAACCCAGTCAGTGTCCTGGGACAAGGAGATCTATGGATCAGGTCACAAAGGTCAGATTCCCAGGACTCAGAGTATGGGACAAGTCAGGAGAGAATCTCAAGGGCAACAAAGGCCTCGACTTGCTCAAGAAAAGCACAGAGATGAGGTCAAGACCCTCGACGCCTCCTGCCCTGAGGTTCACTGCACCTTCTTCTCTACCCGGAGGTCCACTTGCTAGAACAGGTCCAAAGCCCCTATGAATAAACCCTGTAGGCCCTTCCTCAGGCAGCAGATGTGGGTGGCCCCCTGATCCTGTCTCAGCCACCTCCTTGCCCCCATGGAAGGATTCTAAGCACAGGGCAACAGACAGAAAATACCGCCCTGCTTTTGCAGATTTGAGCTAAGTTCATCACTGTGACCCTGCTCCACAAACATACGCACATATAATATGAATCAAGCACTAAATACTAGATTATGTGACAGCAAGTTGTTTGGATGAAAAGCCTTCTTTGTTAGGGTTAATGCCTTCAAATCGTCCGGCATTTCCCTTGGGCAAATCAGCACTATTTACTTACAACCGACATGTCAAACAGTGAGGTCCCTGTACCCACCTCCCTTTAAGTATATTATATGGTTGCAAATCTTTTATGAGAGCTGATTCCATGAAGTGCGGGTGACTAAAAGCCTGGGGCAGACCCCAAAAGAAGCTCTGCAGCAGAGACAGAGATCAACCGTGTTTATCTTTACTCACTGGGTCGATGTCCAGTTAGGCCTGCAGAGATGGCCAGCTGAGTTTGCATGAGTTGGAAAAATATATCTTCCACGTGCCTCCTCTGTTTGCATCTTCTGTCTCCATGATGCAAGCTTGCCAGGAACTGTGAGGTTAGAGAAATACTGGGAGGACCTCCAGTGTTGAGGTCAGCAGACCTGTTTCATAGAAGGTTCAGAAGGTCAGTGATGCTGGTAAGATCCTCTGCTAATGGGATGAAGAATTGATCATGGAGCCCCTTGAGCCATTTCTAGGACACCTGGTCATACATGGTCAACATGTCCTCCTGGTACTTTGTGCCTCTCTCTTCATGCTGCTTCTCCAAAAGCCCGTCCCTGAGGCTTCTGCATGGCTGGGCTTGAACAGAGATAGTCAGTGCTGGGTACCCACCAGATATCTAGGGGAGAGGGGCTGTTAGAACCTGGTGCCTGGTTTCTGTCTGTGCCTTCAGTCAGGGTCTCTGGGGGTAGAGTTTGGATGTCTCTGCTGATTGAGGAGCCTCACATGGAGTTCTATGGTGCAGGTGGGATAGAGCTGAGAAGTACTGAGCCAGGCTAAACCCTTTCTCCTCAACTCTTACCCACTTTCCTTACCAAGAGGAAAAGGGTGCAGCTGCTTTTTGGTGATACTGGTGCAAGATCCAGCATTTTCAGCAGAGCTCTTTACTATACAGAGGGGGTGTAGTCGGGCAGGACCTGCCCGTGAATGCCAGCTTCTGCAGGTGTCCAGCATGGCCCTGTTCAGGGGAGGACCTGCTAATTCAGTGGCAAAGTGTTTGCAGGTTCCCTTGGCCAAGGTCTGGACCTAGATCCCCACTGAGCGTTGGCCAGCAATCATGTTGGCGCTGTTGCCTCCTCCGACTCCCATTGCTATATCTTATCTGTTCAGGACACAGAGAGCCAGAGGAGGGTGGTGTTATTGACACATGACACATTTCTGTCCACTGAGAGAAAGTATGGGAAACCCTCTGAATTTGTGATAAAGCAGTAGAAGTAGGTGGAAGCACATTGAGCTCATTATATAAACACTGCTCGTGTATTCCTTTGTTTTCATAATATTGTCTAAATTAGTCCTCCAGAGAAAAGCAGCAAGTACATTGTTGCTGAGAAAACAGCAGGATGACTCTAGAAAGGGAAATTAGGACAGAGCCCGGGGGTCTTCCGTGTGGTCTTGACATGTACATGAGCCCCGCTATGAGCAGCCGAGACCCTGGCCCTGGCCCCCTGTGTGAAGACCTCGCCGGGAGAACGCTGGCTTTGGGGTCACTCTTGGGGCTCTGGCCTTGGCCGAGTTTTGCCACAGACTTGGGCCCACGGCATTGCTAGACAGGGCTGCTCCCTTATGCCCGGGCAGGTGCTGCTGCAGCAGACGGCGGGCACCTGTGGTAGGCCTCTGGGTTTGTGCAGAGCAAACACCTCTCAAGGAATGTGGTACTGTGTTCCATTCCCAGAAGAAGTAAAGGTTTTCCAGGCTCAGCGACACCAAATACTGTTCTTAAACTGTAGGTGAAAAATCGTATCAGGTGGTTATTTAGCATTCATTTTGTTGACTAGATTTTGTTAAATTTTTAAATGGTGTTTTCACTTCTGAATTAAATGCCTCCTCTATTTTTCTATTAGAATATTTGTCTCTTTGATTTTAAGATCTCTTTTGTATAATAAAGCTCATGGAACTTGAGACTATTTCACCATTTCAATATTTCCAGATTATCATTTATTTTAGTTTTAGTGGTGATTTATTTTTGTTTTTCCATAGAAAATTTATAATATTTTTAATTACACATAATTTTTTAAAATTTCTGCCTTTGATGTCATTCTATTTTTACTCGAATATTATGTGGAGAGTCATCTGTGTTTTCTTTTTTTCATTATTTTACCTTTTTCATTTAAATGTTTATTAAATTTTTAACTTGTTTTGGAGTAAAATGAAATGGAAATAGAGCTTTTTCCCCATATGGTTGGACAATTGACCTGATAGCTTTATAAACTCAATTTTAAGAAAAATCAATGCTATTGTATAAAAATACATGGTGCATGCCTGGAATCCCAGCTCTTGGGAGGCTCAGGCAGGAGGATTGTTGCGAGTTCAAGACCAGCCTGGACTACAAAGTGAGCTCAACCCCAACTTGAACTGCATAGCAAGACCCTGCTTCAAAAAGACAAAAAAGGGCTGGGGATTTAGCTTAGTGGCATGAGTGCCTGCCTTGAAATCTCGTGGTCATGAGTTCGATCCCCAGTACCAACATAATAATAATAATAAAATTTAAAAATTTTTTTAAAAAGACAAGAAATAAAATATAAATAAATAAATAAAATATAAATATCCCTTGCTCCAATACCTATTGATATGAACTAAGATAACTAACAGTTATCAAAGAGCAATCTCTATTGGCCCCCAAGAAATTTCCATCAGACGCATCACAGAAGGAGCCAGGCTGGTGAGGAGCTGACTGCTCGCTCTCTTGGTCACCAGAACGGAAGGCGGACATGCCCGGGAGCGATGAGAGGGATCCCCTGAAGGTTCCTCAAGCCCCAGAGCTCAGCAGGAAGCAGCTCTGGGTGAGGCCAGGAGGAAGCTGCTGCTGCACTAGCAACTTTCAGAACCAAAGGCAGCATCTTCAGAGCTGGGCCTGTTTGGGTTCTTGCGGGTCCCGTTTGGCAGGGGACAGCACAGTGGGGAGTCTAGGCCCATTCAGGAGGTGACCGCTTCTGTTTACAAGGGGAGCTTTAGGTCAGGGCACAGCCTCTGCTCTTATTCTTCTGTCTATTCCTGTGAGCAACTGCAGTGCCTTGATATCAAACTTAACTGGAGACAATAAACACAAATCCTTTATTGGATTCTGAAATATTTATCTATGCCTTCACATAATATAAAAAAAACACAACCTCATCTCAACTTCTAATACTGATCAATTATTCTGAATGAATGACGAACCCAGAAAAATCACCAATGACCATGGAAACAGTGAGGAGATCAAGAGAAGGAAAACAACCTATGGGGCTAGAATAAAGGTCCCTCTCCAGATGAAACAGATGCGTGTATTAACAATTGGCTCAGGGTTCTTTGCTCAATGAGTATAGAAATCACAAGTAGGCAAAGTATAGCTCTTCCAGTGATAAAGCCCTGAACTGTGAATACCAGTGGCTATCAGTTCTTTGTGTTAGTTCCAATACTCTTCTGGCAGCTGCAGCCAGCAGCTGCCACAGGCTTGGGGAACACTTTCAGGCTTCAGAGATGGTTGCTCCCAGCAATTCTCCATTTCTTTCATCATTCTCCAACTGCTAATCACACTCAGGGTTACCAGCCCTGTTTGTTGGCCGCTTTTGGGATGAGCTCATTAATGATAGTGCTCATTGGTGATACTGGTGCAAGATCTAGCATTTTCAGCAGAGCTCCTTTCTATATGGGGGGTGGGGTGGGCAGGACCCATCCTTGAATGCCAGCTTCTGCAGGTGTCCAGCATGGCCCTGTTCAGGGGAGGACCTGCTAATTCAGTGACAAAGTGTTTGCAAGTTCCCTTGGCCAAGGTCTGGCCCTATAGCTCCACTGAGTGTTGGCCAGCAATCATGTTGGCACTGTCGCCTCCTCCCTGGCTCCCACTGCTATATCTTATCCATTCGGGACATAGAGAGCCAGAGAAGGGTGGCATCACCAGGAGGCTGCTGATACAAGAAAACGTGCAGCTTGGTGCATGTACAGTGTCAGACTTTCTGTTTGCTCACAGGGCAGAACTCTTTGAAGACCTGATGGCGGGCAGCTGCAGACAGATGAAGTCACCTGGGATGAACTTGCAGAGGCTGAAAAATGCTGCAGCCAAAGCAAATGCTTCCCAGACCAGCTGTTGGGCATCTGGTGTGACTGAAGTCTTCTGCAAAGCATTTAGGACAACCCTGGAAGCAAAGCAGATAAAAAGTACCTCTTGGGGTTTATCAAGGCCTTCAGACCTCCCTCACAAGCAGGTACAAAGTTAAGGTGACCAAAAAAATTTAAAAGGACTCAACCTTTTTCAAAAGAAGACTATGTCAGATCAGAAGAGAGGTAGTTCACTGGCAGGATTGTGGTATTTTGGATTCCAAACGGAGAATCGCCAGTAGTTTGACCATCACAGAATTCTGAGTCAGTGAAGTAGGAGACCAGTCCCAGAGCTGAGAGCTAATGAATAAAGACGCAAGTCCGTGAATTTGTAGGGAAAGCCGCTGAGGACCTCTTCCATGCATTAGATGAAAATAACAGACAAACAAGAGTGTGGCATGGACATGGGAAAACGAAAGAACGCAAGAGAGTATGTGACCATGAAGTGGATGCTTAGTCTCAGAGATGAGAGACTCAAAGGAAAAGACAGATTAAAACCTAAAAAAAAAAGAAAGAAAGAAAGAAAGAAAGAAAGAAAGAAAGAAAGAGAAGATACGAGAGATCCCAGTGCTCTAAGGGAAAGAAAAGTCCCCCCATGCCCTTCTGCTGGTTCTCCCAATATGGTACACAGCTGGGCCCACCTTATCACACCCTGGTTGATACCAACTTTATCAACTTTTCTATCAAAGCCAGACTGGATGTAGGACAATCGATGCTGGACTGGCTGTGTGCCAAGTGTGTGCCCTGTGTAACTGATTGTGTAAAGGCTGAAACTGAGGAACAGGGACAGAAGTATCAAGCAGCCCTAAGGCTCGCCAGTTGTCCACGCTTTGAACGATGACCTTGCACACATGAAGGGACCTGTACAGATGCCTGCAGAGTTCTGTGACTCAGCACAGGTTTTACACTGCAGCCAGGACTGACGGGACTTTAAACGGAGAATCGGGGAGATCCCTGGAGTTCCTGTCCCGTGCATTTCTAACCACTGATACAACATCGAGTGATGCCGACGACTATGGAGCCCCTTGGCGCTAACTCTTACAAGACAGAGTCCTCTGCCTCCCTCCGACCACCTTTCTATTTTCAGTTCGTTGAACATGCTATGGCATGAACTATTATTCACCCATTGGCTCTATTATCAGCTGAGTATGGCTAAATACATTCTTCTTTATGCTTTTTGAAAAAGAAAAGGGCAGAACCAAGTTCGAGCTCTGAACTTGTGTTCTAACAATGGAACAAGTAATACAAACAAACAAACAAACATTATAATAAGTGGCAGTGGGCACCATGAGGGAAACAGCAGGGGAGGGGAGGATCTTGCTAGGGTGTGCTATGGTCTGAGCATCTGTGTCTCTCCACAATTCATATGTTGAACCCCTAAGGTGATAGCGTTTAAGCAGGGGGGTGTTTGAGAGGAAGACGGAAGTTTCCTGCGCAGGACAGGGATTATTGTTTGTGTAAAGAGCGGGGGTGGGAGGTGGGGTGGGGTGTCGTTTGCCCCGCCCACCTTGTGAGGGTGCAGCAGGAGGTCAGCAGGCTGTAACCTGGAGAACCTGGAGGGGACAGGCACAGAGCCCAGCCATGCTGGTGCTTTGATCTTGGACTTTCCGGCCACCAGAACCGTGAGAAATTAATTTCCGTTGTGTATCAGCCACCCAGGTTATGGGATTCTTATGGACGTTCAAATGGATTATGTTAGCATGGAGATGAGGACAGGCCAGGCTTCTTGGTTAAAAGATGCTTCAGAAAAGTCTAGGATAAAAGTGAGAGAGCAAGAAGGGAACTGCAAGAAGAACATTACAGGCAAACAGCAGGAAGCACCAAAGCCCCGGGGAAGGAATGCACATGGCATTTTAGAGGACAACCCTGACCTGTTTCCCTCTCTCCCCTGCTCTTTCCCCACTTTCATCAAGGAAGAACCTCGTTCTCTTCTAGAGAGACAGAAGCGCAGTTTTAAGCAACT
Source organism: Hydrochoerus hydrochaeris (assembly GCA_004027455.1). Classification (NCBI taxonomy): domain Eukaryota; kingdom Metazoa; phylum Chordata; class Mammalia; order Rodentia; family Hydrochaeridae; genus Hydrochoerus; species Hydrochoerus hydrochaeris. Next base: position 24,027 of record PVLA01007781.1, read on the forward strand.
CACCAAAGTTGTTTGTCAGGCAAATGAGAGTGCATGTAGGGTAAATTTAGCATCACCTACCTGAGAGGGGAAGTTGGGTGCATGCGAGCAAGGCTGACCAAGAGCTGGCCATCATCAGAAGCTGGGGTGGCTGCTAGGGTTCATCATACAGTGTTCTCCCTTTTTATGTGCTTGGAAATTTCCAGAATAAAAAACCCGAGGAGTGAATGGAGCTGGCAGTCTGAGGAGGGCACTGAGCAATCAAAAGGATGTGGATTGCAAGTAGCAGGAGTCTCACAGTTGTGCCCAGATCAGCCCCTAATGCTACAGGAACCCACCAGTCTGTGTTAGCCCAACTTCCTGTTGCCTGCCCTGCCTGTCTGCCTTGCTGTCTGCCTGGCTGAAATGCACAGAGGAGAAAGGAATCTGGGATAAGACCCTTTCTGTCCCCTTCTCCTGCTCCCTAGCCCTAGCCCAGACCTCTCTCTTCTTTTCCTCCTATAGCACTGGCCAGCGCCTCAGGGCAACATGAAGCTCCCCCAAGGACCTGACAGCTGGAAAAATCAGACTCTCCCAGCAAAGGGTTAAACTAACTGCATGATCTGTAGAGGTTTGCAAAAACTCAGAGGATGCAGAATGGGTTTTGAGCCATTATGGGAGAACTAGGCACTCATTTGTCTAATGGACAGGTTTGAAGGTCACATTCTTTTCTTTGGCATGAATGTGTATCTCCTTTTAGTGTCATTAAAGTAATATCTTGTGCAAACAATAAGTGCCTTATGCATCCGAGCTCTTCAACCAGTAATCAGTTGTGGGAGTGCCTCTAACAGTAGTTTAGGCACCAGGGTCTGAGAATCTTATTTTATTTGCAAGAATGAGAATGGACTTGAAATGGTCTTTGAAACCTGTCCCGGTCACTCTTCTGCATTTTGAGGCGTGTTCCTAAGAGTGGGTGGGAGGATGGAATCTAGGGTCACCCTGGGTCATCCAGGAGAGGTTTGGTCCACCATCCATCATTCGTCTTACAGTGGCGTCCAGGAAGGTTAAAGTTGCCCACTGCACAGGCTAAGTGATCGCTAATTGGATTGAACACTGGACCTTGCTGTTTCTATGCAGAGGAACAGAGATAACAATATGGGTTCCCTGGCGCTTCTTTGAATAAAAACCCTCTCCCAGAGGAGACCATGTGTGTGAAAAGAGAGATAAATCACTCTCTTTGCTTATAAGCGTTTTCAGAAAAACAACCACTAAGCATTCTCTTAGTGGTACATCAAATGCTTGTTTTGTTAAAAGGTATTGATAATGATAAATTGGTCTTGGATAAAAGGTTTATGGTGAGAGGTAATTTTATTGATCTGGCTGTTCTCTTAGAAGTACAATATTATTTTCAGCAGATCAATCGTATCTGATTGGAGAAGGCTTTGCACTGTTTGTCTTAAACTGTATTTAAATAATTGATCACAGTTTGTATTTGTTAATGACCTTTAACTGAACTGTCACTAACCCGTGTTGGGTCTTGCAGATCAATTGTGTGGATGGCTCATTAGTCTTTGTGACTTTTGAAAAATCCCTGCTGTTTTTCTGCATTTAAATTCTCTACCCAGTGTTCAATTCAGAAACCAAAGTCTCTGGTTTATCTTTTGCAAAAAATAAATTACTAGAAGACAAGTGTTTGTATTCTCTTTACTCTTCCATGGTAGAAAGGTCACGTATGTGCATGGGCCGCCCTCTGTACGTGTCTCTTTATGGTCAAATTTCCCCTTTTCATAAGGACACCTTTGTACGGGGCTAGAACCCACTCTAAGGACCTCATTTTGACCTGATTTCCTCTGCAGAGACCTATCTCCAAATAAACCCGCGCTGTGAGGCATTGGTGATTAGGGATTCAATATACAGGGGATACTCAAATGTATCCCCTGTATATTGCTTACATTTTAATGAATTTTTTTTTACAGTCAAAGACACATTGGCATCAATCGTTCTTAAAATCCTCCCTCTTTCTTCAGGGACACCCACCCCAACATTCTTGACACTTTCCAAGCAGTCCTGGAAGTCCCTGTTTGTGGGCGTCTTCACAAGCTGTGATAAGGCACATGGTGAGTGCCACCCAATAGCAAGGCGGGCTCGGGGGAGCAGGGCTGGCTCGCTCCTCCAGCTCATTCACAGGAGCCAGCACCGTGAGACTTCGGTTCTCCTCTGTCAAAACTACCACAAGAAGAAAATGTTTCTAGTAATTCAGCACATCCTGGCAGCCTGGATCACACACCTAAAGGCACGTGAGGGAGGGCTTCCAGGAGGAGGTGAGAGTGACGGGAGAAGTGAGCGCAAGGCCAAGGGAGTATTTTGAGGGGCATTAATGGCCATGTGTCTCTTCCTGTAACACATTTTAAAAACTGAAACACACGCTGTATTTTCCAGCTATTCCTTGATTCTTTCTGAGGGACACCATTCAACTCATAACAGGAGCATTTTTTTTTAGGTAGAGATGCAGAAGTTGGGGTCCCAGAGAACAAGCCCTTTCATGAAGAACAAGCAGGGAATTTTTAGAAATAGTGAGATCTGCCACTAGATGTGAAAAATTCCCACATCCCAATCACTATCCTTTTCCAGAAGTTTTTGTGAAAAGACCTGCACTCAGCAGCGGTGTGCTGGGGGAGCCAGGAGAGGCAGGGGAGACAGGCAAGAAGGAGACTGTCTGGTGGCTGTGGCTTGTCTGCCAAGGACCTCTGTGTTGGCCAGTGCTGGGTCTCTTGCCAGGTACCGTGGGGCGTGATCACAAACCAGGGATTGTGTCGCATCCAAGCATCTACCGTGTAGCTCAGTACCTGGGAACCAGAGACCATTCAACAAACATCTGCAGAGTAAACGCCTGCAGGGCCAGCACCTGCACCCTCTAGGGAGGGATGCTTGGGTTTGAGAGAGTGGTGTTTATAATGAGGAGCCTTTATGAGCACAAGAGTGCTTTCTGTGGCTTATCCACCCACCTCACACCACAGGCAAAGCACTAGACTTTCCACCATTCTTGGGGAGGGGACCCAAATAATTTAATCTGTAAATTAATATAAGCCCCCCCTCCAAAGGGTGGAGAACTTGGAAACAGTCAGCTTCCGTGTCTTCTCACGGCTCCCATAGACATTAAACTTTCTCGGTAAGATTCACACACAGGCGCAAACTTTCAACGTGCTCGTGATTTTTGATGCCATTCTCCTGTGCAATCAGCATACAAACAAAACACAGAATGTCTCCACGACCTGTGCCAGTCCCTTTGTGCCCACCTCACATCAGTGCCAACCCTTCTCCTCTGGTAGCAGCTTTCCTGATGTCTTCCACCAGAGCTTAGCCCTATCTGTCTGCCAGGGTCCTGGAATCAGAGTTACTGGCACACGCTCGCCATGTTTGGTTTCTGTGTAACAAAGTGTTTGCAAGACATCTGTGTGGATGCACGGCTTGGCGATTTACTTTATTTTTTTTTTATTATTACTACTGAGATGTAGAGGTTTTGATGGGCACTTGGGTTTACCAGTTTTTGCCCATTTGGAATGCAATGCCTACAAACATTCTCCAAACCCTTTACTAACATACACTTCTGTGTCTCTTGGATAAATGCAGAGGAGTGCAGCTTTATTACATGGATTTGGATCTATAAGCATCTACCATGGTGTTTCCAAGTGGTGACAGAATGTCACCTACTGCCGACCTGTATCGCACAGTCACTTTTCCCTAGTTGGCAGTGTTCCTTTTCTGAACACTGCCGATTAGCAGAAGCTTTATGTTTTGCTTGCTCCGCCTCCACCCCAACTCTTTTCCCTGTTTTTCGCTCCCTGCAGGTTCTGGATCTGTTGCAATGTGTGTCCGGGATTTGCCAGGGGACTTAGATAAGTGCTCTTCAGAGGAGAATGGGCTTGTACTGCGGAGGGCCAAGACGTTCCAGCTCTGCACTCATTCATTCCCGAGGACCTCTGTGTTGGCCAGTGCTGGGTCTGTTGTTGCTAAGTACCATGGGGCGTGGCCACAAACCAGATGCCATCAGGCATCTGTCATACCATGTGCTGAGCTCCCCTGTGAGTACCAGAGACCCTCTCGGTGCACATGAGTTGGGGAAACAAGAAGTAAACAGGTAAGAGATGTGTCTGTTTGCCTTCTGTAGAGAATGGTTTTTAAAAGGATGTGATTGGGTGATTGAATCGAATCGAGTTATCAGGGAAGGTAATATTTGAGCCCAGAAATGGATGTAAAACAAAAGCCAATGACACAATGATATAAGAGGAAGGACAAGCTGGTGCAAAAGCCCTGGGGTAGAAGCAGCCTGGTACATAGAAGCATGGCCAGGGCAGATGATATAGGAAGAGGATGGTACCAGGGCCAGACCACACACATGGTCTCCTGGGCCGCAGTGAGAAGGGGTGTCTTTACATCTCTCAAGGAGCCAAGGAGTTGTTTTAAGTTGGAGGTGAGCTCTTCTGGTTTTCATTTGAAAGAACCACACTGTTGCTGGATGGGGTAAAGTGAGAGAGGCAGGGGCAGAATATGGAGCCCAGGGAGGAGCCTGAGAAAGGCTTCTGGGGGTGCTGCTGGATTCACTAGGGGGGCTGTGGGATGGTGGGAGAGAGACGTGGATGACTTCGCCCTCCACCCGAGCTGGTGGCTGGGGTGGGATTTGCTGGTTGTCTAGATGAGAGATACAGACAGTGGAGAGCGCCCTGGCCTTTCTTTGGCTTCAGTTAGGGTCCCACCTGCAGCCAGAAAGAGAAAGGGCCGAGGGCCAAGGGAGGTTCAGATTCCTGTTTCAAATGTGAACTTGAAATGGACTTCCTTTCTGTGAAGAAAGACGGCTCGGCTGGCAGGGCCTGCGGTTGCTCTGATCCCCCGCCCCGGGGTGCTTCCTCACCTCTGTAGGAAGACATCCTCAGAAGCTCAGCCCAGGACTGCATGGCTTCGGGTCTCCGCTCTTGCCTCTAACCTTCTAGGTTTTCAGGGACAAAGGAAACAAGAGGAAGCTGGTTTTGCTTGATTTTTAGAACGATGACCCTCCCCCATTGGTATTTGGAATACATTCTTCCAGGGACGAATTCACAGTGCCTTCTTCGCACTGTTTGGTAAATTAAATGAGGATCTGATTGTCCTACATACTGCCGATGATTAAAAAGGCATTCCCTGCACAAATGAATCTGTTAACGAATCTTCAGGAGAGAGGAACCCTTCCTATGGTTAAAATAGACAAGCAGTTTCCAACAGAAATGACTTTTATGGCCCTTTGAAATTGCCCAAGGTAGCTATTTAATTTGTTCATTATAATAAAGGTGCATTTCATGAGAAGCTATACAGAACATTCTCTAAAACTTGGTTCAGTCATATGTACCTGCGTGGAGGGTCAAGGACATTTTACAGTGAAGAGACACCCTTCATCACAATGGGATCAGGGCAGTGCCCCTTTGTCACTGCTGTCCTAGCACCCCGAGTACTGCCCACAGTACTCTCCTCAGGGCTTAAAAGTGCAGCAACAGGAGTGATCGGTAATGGCCTGATCATAAGAAAACATCAGACAAAACTCAGCTGAGGGCGTCCAAAGAAACACCCCACCGGTGTTCCTCAAAATCAAGGTCACAAAGACAAAGAAAGATGAGAGAGGGTCATCAAGAAGAGGACCCTATGGAGACAACAAACTCCAATACGGTGTCCTGGGTGCGGTCATGAAGTGGCCAAAGGTCTCCGTGGGAAAGCTGCGGAAATATGAATGAAATGGAGGTGATTAACAAAAATAAACGAATTCTCATTCATTCAGTGTAATCTGTGGATCGCACTCGTGTAAAACGCTAATACTAGGGGAAGCAGGTTCAGGGTAGGATGTAATTCTCTGTCGTCTCTTTCTGGGTTTTCAATACATCCAAAATTGTAAAAAGTTAAAGTTTTTGCTGGTTTCTACATGCCCGTCATCCTAGCCCTCTGGGAGGCTGATGCATGAGGATCACAAGTTCAAACCCACTTAGGCAACTTAGCAATATATTGAGTCCCTGTCTCCCAGCTGGGTGTCCAATTTGTGTCCAGACAGTTTCTTCCCCTGTGGCACAACCTGTTCCATATGTGTGTCATGTACAGAGATCAGGCAGGGCACTCTGACAAAAGTGTCCTGTCATTCAGAATTTTTGGACCAGGCATGTAGCCCAGCAGCACAGCGCCTGCCTGGCAAGCATGAGGCCCTGAGTTTGATTCTTGGTACCAAAAAAAGAAAAGGCAGAATTTTCAAGAGCTCTGGGACATTTCATTTTTTTAAAAAAATAAAATCATCCATCTAAAACAATGTTGACTGCCAGATTTTATTCCTTCAAAAGTATCATATAATTATTTACCAAAACACCAACATTTCAAAATTGTCCCCTCTTTCTTCATCCCGAATTCAGCACGTGAACATCCGTCTGCCTGATTTCCAGGGTTCCATGGGAAATGTCCCCAGGCCATAGACGGTGTGTGTCTTAAGACCCAGTTTCATGCTGGAGAATATTTTATGTTATTTTCTTCTCACAATTCTTGCAAAGGGTAAGATGCATAGGAGCAAACTGAAATTTACTGATGGTGTCTTAAATCAGTCACAGTTGAAGGCAGGGGACACAAGCTTCCTTGGGACAGAGTGGAAGCCCTTGGGCGGGTGGAGGGGCGCCCTCCATCTGCCAGACTGTGACGCATTTCTCAGCCTGAGAATTCCGGCCACCTGGGAGATGGACAGCAGATGGGCACTAGTGAGCCTTCCCTTTTGCAGCGCTGGGTGAGCATGTGGAGAACTGAAGCAAATCACGGGTACAGAAAGGAGGCAAAGCTAAGGGCTGCACCCCAACTTCTGCAGGAGCCGAGGCACTAACATGCTGCTTCAGGCTCACATCCAGCCGGACGCCGGTGACCACCTCAAGCAGCTCTGTGCTTTTCTCTTCTCTCGCTCACCCGTGTTCTACCTGGAGAACCAAACGAGAGATCCACACTGATATCCTGGCTCTGCAGTCCTGACCCTGAGACGATGCCCCGATGTTCTGCAGACCCACATGCTGCCTCGAGACTGTGTATGGTTAGGGCAGAAGCCAGCATCCCTCGCGTGGTCCTCGGTGACTAGGAAAGAATGTCTTAGTCCCTGACTTAAACCAGAAAGCTCGACTCCATAGGAGAAGACACTGAATCAGTTGCCGGAAGACTTGAGTTCTGATTCCACCATCTCTGCAGCTTGGACTAGCAAGGTCATTTTGAGGGTAAGTGAGAAGCAGCGGTAGGCCTTTGGTTCTGCAGCTCGATTTCCATCTGAAGCTGCTCCTGTGGGTGGAGGTCCTCCTCCTCCTGCACTTCCTGGGCCGCACTGGTCAGGCTAGGGGAGTCAGAGTCACCTCCTCTTCCAGAAACCCATCCTTGAGTGTCCGTTCTGTATCTTATGAGTCACAGTACTCAGCATGTCCACGAGGGCAGTCTGATGGCCTCCAAGAATCAGTCTCTCTATCTCCCTCTCATTTCCATGCTGGGAATCAAACCCAGGCCTTGTACATGCTGGACAAGCACTCCACCAGCGAGCTGTGCCCCTGACCCTAACAGGGCACCCTGGTGAGGACCCCTGAAGGAACTGCTCATTGGTAATTATTAATTTTCCCTACATTCTGACCACTGAGGGGACTTGTCATGGGTAGACTCCCTCCCTATGTGGCTTCTGGGGAGGTGAAAAAGGTTTCCCGATCAGTTCTAGCTTTGGATCTCCCCGCCAGGGGAGGGACTGTGTCTCCTCTGACCTAGGATGCCCACCGGACTTGGCTTAGAGCCCCATTCTGGGTCCTATAATATCCCTGAGCAAACCTGAGGGACCCAAAGCCATCTTTAACTCACGACTTGCACAGCTCCTGTGGTTGTTCCCATCCCAGCCAGGACGAAGGGAGGAAGTTGCGGGAGGGAGCCTTCCAGAGCTTGTGGACACCACACACACGACCTCACACGGTACCCGTGGCCTCGGCCTGGGGGGTGGGGGTGCTGGTGTCTCCTAGAAGAGGGAATGGGGGTTTGGTAAAGAGCCATTTGCCAAATAGCAGCTGTCAGTCTTCAGAGGATTAAGTCCTCATCGGAACTGGGGACCACAGAAGGACTTAAGTGTATGTGGTGCTGGGCAGGACGACAGGAAGATGAGCACCAGAGGATCAGTCAGAAGGATGCAGACTTGCGATCACCCTTTCTGTGGATTTCATCAACACGCCGCTACTTTATTCACCCCTGACTGTGTTGTGCTGTGTCCTGGACCCTGAGCTATACTAGAGGTCCCTGCTGGAAAACACCGGTTCCTGCCCTCAAGGCGCTTAGAGTTATCACTGTAGCCAAGTGTTCTCTGAGCCCTTGTATTAAACAGGCTGCGTTTGCACGGGAGAGTCATGCACTGCTGTCTTCCTAATCACGGTTGCATCCTCTTTGGTGGATTTATCTAAGATCCTTTCCACACAGAACCATATGTGGAAAGCCTCGGTGGAATATTAATCAAACGTTTTTTTCCTCCCTACACTCTGAGACCCTGATTGAAAATGTGCCTCATAAGCAGCCTTTTTAGGAAAATTACAGATCTTACCCTGAAGTGAGTAATCAAATCTTTCTGCTCCCTCACAATGCAAAAGCAGAGACGACAGCTTATCCAAATGGAAAAGGGGGATTTTATTCTAATGGAAAGTCAGAGCGTGATCAATTATAGCCACGTGTGACAAGTTACGCTTTTCCGCTTTTCTCTTCTGGGGGGAAGAGTAATGTGAAGTGCCCCAAAGCCTTCGTGCTGGATGTGAGGGTCAGAACTGGCCCTGGTGTATTTAAGTAGCACCAGAAGACCTTTTGCAGTATCAACATCTGTGTTCGAATGGGGAGTGTATCCTTAGGAAAGTGAAGGCGAGACATCCAAGAGCGAGGAGGGAGCAGGGTTTGCAGGTGCAGCGGAGTGACATCACCAACAGCCTGGGGTGAGATCACCACCTCAGCTCGGATACTCCCCCAGGGAAGTGCAGAAAGCTTCATTTGGCCAAGAACCTGTAGAGGAACAGTATGGAAGTCTTGCTCAGCTTTATTAAGGATAAAGTTGGTTCCCACTGGCCTGAGTAGGTGGTGTCCACTTTTCTCTGCTACCTTTGCCTTTGCAAGAAATGCAAGGCTGGGCATTCACCTAAAGTCCTACATCGACTCCTTGCATTCTTTTTAGTCCAGGGCACCGGTCCAATTTGGCCTGAGCATTCTAAGGTGTCATGTTGCAGTCTTACAATGATGTCCCCTCCTTGGCTGGACAGGTAAGAAAGGGATATTTAGGAATGACCTGCACAATACACTAGCGTCTGAATTCACTCAGGGTAGGGCTGAGTGTGAAGCTGAGTATAACAATCCAGGAAGGGCTCGGAGACTCCACTGACCAAATCCTCTCTGCAGTAAAGCAGCTGGTGGAGGAAGTAATTTCAGCTCCAAGCATGGACCTCAGAGGTCTCAGGCGGCTTTATTTGCCCCCTAAGGGGAGCCTGTCCTAACTAGTGAGGTGACCCGAGAAGAATGAGAAGCCAGGGCCAGAGCCCTGCACAACGGACAGCATGGAGCCACCTGACAGCATGGAGCCACCAGCATGGCCAGCCTCGCTCAGTTGGCCCTAGCCATGGTCCTTGCTGCTCTGTACGGTCCTAAACATGAGAGACCCACACCGCAACCGCAAACCTGCTTACTTACTGCAAACCCCAGTGCTGCAGTGAACCCCAAATATCTGAGGCTCAGCAGCTGGGATGATTTGGCTTGTGTGTCAGCAGGGATGGCCCTGTCTGTGTGCCACCGTGTGACACGCATGCCATAGGATTGCCACAGGAACTGTCTCAGAACTGTCCCACAGAGGTGCACTTGCTTATCCACCTGGGTCACACATTATTCTACGGGAAGCCTTGAATAAAAGAGTATCAAGTGATCCGGAGATTTTAGATTATTTGTATCTTTTCTTCCTTAGATTACTGGGGAGAACAAAGCCTCTAAGCCCTGCCTTACAGGTAACAGCAGCATTTGGCATTTCCCACTGATATCTTGAGCGTTTAAACATTGATAATGGACGTTGCTTGTCAGGGATAATTCCTTTCTATCTGCTGTTTTCACTGCAACAACTGAGTCATAAAGTGAAGCTCCTTTGCCAGCAGCAGAGATTCCCTGCTTTTGAGCTCACAGAAACAAACCTTTCCGACATATGGATGCTGGCTGTTTTCAGGCGATACCACTTCCCAGTTCTTACCGCTCTGTTGTCTTGAAGAGCCGCTGTTTACACGCAGAACTGGGCCTGAGGAAATGTAAGCCTTTTCTCCATCCTTGTCAGGAATAGCCGCGTCCTAAAGATGAGCGAGATCATTCCTGCGCTGTCGGGGCTGTTAGCAGAAAATCCAGGTCGGCACGGCCACGCGAGTTTTTACCTCTTACCTTGCATAGGAAGCCATGGCGCTGATTTATTTTACGTATCTCTGATGAGTGTGGAATGCATGTAAAGTGTAAAGTTCACACCTTTAATTTGAAACATTATTTCTGAAAAGCAGAATTCTCACTGAAATGGGCATGAGCAATTGACCTATTTATCTAGACTGATTTTTGGTGTTGGGGATCGAACTCACAACCTCGAGCTTTCCAGGCAGGTGTAGTGTCACTGAGCTATATTTCCAGTCCCAGTTGACCAATTTAATTAGACCAAATTTAAAACTTAATCCTCGAGCCTGGTAAGGGTAGGGATGACCAGCTCCTTTCCCACAAGGCTAAGGGATAGATATTATTTTGGATCTTCAGAGGATAACTTTACTAATAATAAATACAAATACTAAATATAAATATATGAAGTTTGAAAATTTTTACTCTTCAGAATTTACCCTAGGTGAATAAGCATACATATGACAAAGATTTAGCTGAGTTGAGAAAAATAATGAAAACCCAGGGCTGGGGATTTAGCTCAGTGGCATAAGCCTTGTAAGTGTGCAGTCCTAAGTTCGATTCCCAGCACCACAAAAAAAAAAAAAAAAAAGAAAGAAAGATCAAAAGCACAAACCATCTGGGCTGGGGATTTAGCTCAGAGGCATAAGTGCTTGCCCTGCAAGTGCACAATCATGAATTCGATCCCCAGTACCAAAAAAAAAAAAGCACAAACCATCTCATAGGTGAGGGTATGTATGTTACATCAATTTGGTCATCCACATAATCGAGCAAATGCATCATCTGAAAATAATTCAAAATATATTTTGTGGAAAATGTCTTTGAAATATTCAGCAAAAAATTTTACCAGATTTACAATAGTGCTATGACCTTTGGAAAAAAAAATCCTTAAATGACAGATGAAGTATTCATTTTAAATGTTAATGGTACTTATCTTGGAGGATTCAGTAGGACTTGGATGACTAACTGGCTTTTCTGAATTTTCTACCAAAATAGGTATCATTTTTATAAGTCAAATACATCAAAGTTGAATGGTTTCATGGGGGAAAATTGAGTCATTGGCCAGTAGAAGACCGTGGCTGGAGTCCTCCACTATTTTTTGCTTTCAGCATCTGTAAATATGGATTGCTGCCCCCCCCTTGATGCTGGAGTTTGTCAGGGAAGGCGCATTGCCTAGCTTTCAGGAGGAGGCACTGAGTTCTGCCTCTGTGTATGGGTGTGTGGGTGTGGGTGTGTATGTGTGCCCCGAAGTTACCATTCATATTTTAATTATGTAAGGGATTAATTCATTTCAAAGCTATTCCCTGCCCCTGGCTGAGCAGCAGCTAATCCATTTTTAAAGATGCCAAGGCCATTTCCCCAGGGAAGTGACACGCCTGATCTTCAAAGGTACCCACTTTTAGCTCAGAGATGAAAACCCTTCCACTGTTGGAATGTGATGATTTAGAGTTTACCTAAAAGTATCTGTTTTGCATTTCAACTTTAAAGAATTCACATCCCCTTCGCAAATATTTTCTATTGATGGCTAAAGAGCAAGAAAGCCCAGAATTTCTGAGTGGAGAGAGAAGAGCGGAATGAGTTTGCCGTATGTGTTCAGACTCAGAGAGAGGCGGGCTCCGCTGTGTAACAGGAGCCTGGCTAAAGCAGAGGCAGCCTGGGCCCAGCCAGAGCTAGGGTCCCAAGTAGGGCATTGTCCAAGCAAGGCATCAGAGTAGGGACATTTCTCCTGCCCATGTGATGCTGACCAGGCAGCACCCTGGATGCCAGCCCAGCCCTTGCTTGCTGGAGAGGTAAGTAGGAACCAAAGGCCTCTGCTGGGTCGACAGACAAACTGGAGATGGGGGCAGGAAGGACAGTGTGTCAGTCCAGGTCACATACCGGGCTGGGCACTGGGGACCCCTAGAGAGCATGGTCACCTGCTCCAGGGAGCCTCAGTGCTCGGGCCACCTGGGCAGAGCCATGCATGCCAGGTGGGTGTGGTGAGTCACCTCGCAGGACACTTGGGCTAACTAAACTCACTCTGGACATTACCACCTTCTTGAAATTTCATCGATTAATTTTTTTTCCCACCGGTTAATTTGACAGGCAAAGGTCTTCTCACGTTCACCAGTTCCGTTCGGTTCTCATGCAAAATATCTCCCATGTCCTTTGTCCATTTTTCTCTTATGGCCAATTATCTCATAATCATTGATTTTAAATGTTCTTTCCATGATAAGGATATTCACTTTTGTCATTTGCAGGCTAAATAATTTATTTAGCATCTTTTAGCTGTTAACTTTGAGATGTTTAGCCATGTAAATTTTAATATTATTTTGTGGCTATTTAAGTGGTTAAATCTTCAGACATGGATCCTGCTTTCATTTAGGAAACATTTCTTTTAGGACTACTGCTTTAGGTGGGGAGTTGTATTAGAAATTTATCTTCATGCTAAAACTATAAAATTGTTACCTTATATTTCCTCCCAGTATTTTCAGGTTTTATTTTTAAACATACACGTATACATAAAATTTCTTTTATATATGGTATAAACACACATATGTACAGAAACATACACACACACACATATATATATATTTATATACAATATTTCTCAAAAAATAGTATTGGGCCTTATGTTAATTTTTGTTTCAAAAGGCACAGTAAGGCTTATTTGAGGGAGTGGCTCTTTATTTGTGTACAGCCATCTACATTTATTCAAGGACAGTCACATCATCTTCTGGACATCGTCCTAACTCTCCAAACCCTGAATTCTGGCCTGAATTTTTTGTGACTCCATTTCCTGTAGAATCTGTGGCCTTAATCTCTCCTGTGCAGTGATAGGGCTTCCCTTAAATCAGTGCCTCTCGTCTATGAAGCCCACCCATGTCTATCGGCAATACAGCTGTCTATCTATCTATCAATCTATCTATCATCTGTCTATCTATCTATCTATCTATCTATCTATCTATCTATCCTCTGTCTATCTATACATCACTGCAGACACTGAGAGGGAAAGAGAGAGACTGAGAGACAGAAAGACAGGGAAACAGAGACAGATGGACTGACAGAGTCAGAGAGAGACAGAGTCTATAGACAATGGGCAGAGATACGAGATCATTCTCAAATGACTTGTTAGTTTCCTGACAGTAAACACTGGACCTGTTTCTCACTGATCCAATCCGCATGTCTGCGCGTGTGCACCCATGAATAGACCTTCTCCCACGTATCTGCCCTGTGCTCCACAGCCTGCTGGGATGGCGTGGGCGTGTGGCCGTCCCTACTTTTCTGTTTGAGGGTTTGTGCAGCCCATATTCTGCCTGAGATTTAAATTCCTAAGATCTTAACTTCTCTGCGGGGAAGGCTCTGCCCAGGCTCTGCCCCTCCCCGTGGAGAGGCTGAAAGTTGTGGATGACTTAACCCCGGCCCCTGTGTGCCTGCGCCTGCTCCTGTGCGCGGCAGAAGGGTTTGCAGACGTGGCTCTGTCAAGGCTCTGGAGATGTGTGGTGGGCCTGGGGTGTACAAGTGGGCCAGCTGGGGCCACAGGGGTGCTCCTAAAAGGGAAGTGGGGGCTGAAGAGAGAGATTTGGGGTGCTGGCTTCAAGATGGAGTGGTAAGCCAAGGCTTGTGGGTAACAACCTCTGGAAGCCAAAGGAATATTCTAGATGAAAGGCGCAGGTAGAGTAAAATTACTCTTGAGTATCCAGGGGGGTTCACGGGTGCCTTTAACATGGAGGGGGGAGGTGGAGTGGGGCATCGGCTGAAGGGATGGCAACAGAAGAGCCGGCTTAGAGGACAGAGAAGCTGCCCCAAGCCAAGGAGAGCTGGCTGGTAGAGGCAGGGGACGGTCACTTCTCCGGAGCTCCTGGAGCAAACACGGCCCTGTAGACACCCTGATTTTAGGACTTCTGATCCCCAGAAATGTGGGAGACTAAGTCTTGTTTCAGCCACTAGATTTGAAGTTGTTTTTTATAGACTAAATGGGAAATCAGAATAGTATTCTTCTAAAATCTTCTCTGCCTGAGAATTTGTCCCTGCTGTTCTTGGCCCTGAACAATAGCTTGGTAAATCACAGAGTTCTCAGATTGGAGTTGTTTTCCCACAGAAGGATAGACATGCCAATGCCGGGCTGCTGCACCTTGTGCAGCAGACTTGGAACTTGATGCCACCTGAGTGAGCATTCTCGTTTTAAAGCAACCTTTAAAATGTTTTTCTCAAGCTGAGCTTAGAGGTGCACACCTCTAATCCCAGCATCTGGGAGGCTGAGGCAGGAGGGTCATACTGAGTTTGAGTCCAGCCTAGGCTATGTGGTAAATTCAAAGCCTCGTTGCACCATCTAGAGTGACTCTGCCATAACTCCCCTATGACCAAAGGTCAAACCCTAAAATGTTTTTCTTAGATGTGAAAGAGAAAATTCCTTCATCCTTGACAAATGTCACTGCCAACTGTGGGTCTCTTTCTGTCATTTTCTTGGCACTGGTGAGCCGCTGGGTTAGAGGTTTGCGTCTGCGGTCAGCTGAAGGAAACTGCTGTATCTCTCCTGTAAGCGCTGCTGCCCCTCCCTCTGCCAGTATCTGCTTCTGAAAATTCCTTTTATGTTTAGAGTTGGTCTCTTGGTGCTGCTGTTTAACTTGTGTGCGTTGTTTTAACTTGTGCTTTTTAAAAGAATTTTTCTAATACTGTATTTTATTACAATCTAGTAATGCATGCTTTGTCCATACACTTGGGCAAGATGTAACAAGCTATCACGAGAATAAGAAGCGTGCCAAGATTGCAAATCATAAATCCATGGTATATGTGCTACAATCTGAGAGATGTTAGACTATTGCCTTACTTTTACACTACCCGAAATTCTCTTCATGTTTATTTCTTTCTATAAAAACTTATTTCCTGTATCTAAGCAATAAAAAGCGCTAGCAAACTACTCTTGTGATTTGCACTTTCAGAGCTGAGTTAAGCCATGAATTTATACGGTGAAGCTGGCTGGGCTCATTTTATGATTGAGGATTGAGAACTTCTACCCCAAAGCACATAAATTAAACCATGTGTCCAAATATGCAGTCAAACGAAGAGAATAACGGGAGGTGGGAGGCCAGGCGAGGCACTGAGACTTCCCTGGAAATGACTCAGAAAAGCTTTCTAAAGACAGCTTTGGTGCTGACTCCATGAAGCAGTCATTCTGTGACTCAGCTTGCACTAAATAAGGCATGAGCATGTCTGCTTATCGACGAGTTTTGGATCAACTGCAAAGTAGATTCATTCTGTGCAAAGACTGGTCAGCATCCTTACACAAATGAGGCAGACAGATCCTCAGCGGGGCCACCCACGCTTGTTTACAGTCTGAAGTCAGGTCTAACAACCCCATGGAGGCCACGTTCTGGAGCAGGGTGACCTTGGGATCGGATGATGAAATATTTTTCTTAAGAAGACCTACACCAAATTAAACCTATCAGTGGGGGTAAATATTACCCAAAACGTTAGATTCCTATTTTGCTGATTTTGAAAATATAATGTTTTTTTTTTAATGTCTTCCATGAAGACTGCCTAGGACTTTCTGAACCAATAAATCATTTAGGTTATTTCAAACTCATGGAGCAGAGGCTGGGGATTTAGCTCAGTGGTATAAGCGCCTGCCCAGCAGGTGCCAGGTCATGAGTTCAATCCCCAGAACCAAAAAATCAAAAACTAATGGAGCAGAATTGTTGCCCTTGTAAACCAATGGTTTAATGCAGCTGTTTTAGCTCTGGGCGTGTTCTCATGAATGGCTGTGTGTGGAAGGAAAGCTGACTATTGTGATTGGAGTTGGTACTGGATAAGGATCAGGTAAAAAGTTCTACCCTCAGCCCTGTTCAGAGTGTGCTGAAGCGTGTCAGTAGTGTTAAGCGGACCAGGGACACAACTCCATATCAACAGATGAACCCATTAACACCCTGATTCTCCCCTCACAAGACAAAACCTGGTGGAGAACATCACCGGGACCTCTCTTTCGCTTGTACCATGCTGCTAGTCTGACATCTTTAAATGTCTCTCATGTGTGTATGTATTCTCTACATGTGGAGGGTGTCTACCTTACTCAGGTCTTTATAGTCTCTCACTAAGCTTATGATCGGAGGCTTAAAAAGGGACAAATAATTTGAACAGATATTCTGTAGAAGAAGATAATGACGCATGAAAAGATGCATGATATCGTGAGACTTTGAGAACGTGAAACTTAAGCCACAGGGAGATATCACTTCACACCCAACAGACTGTGAAAAGTGTAGACAGCATCACATGTTGGTCAGATGTGTGGAGTCACTGGAACGCTAACACGCTGTGCTTGAGAGTATCGCAGTTGCAACCGCTTTCTACAACCACAGTGTTTTATGAAGTTGAATGTAAACTTGTCCTAGGTCTCGGCAAATCCTCCCCTAGGCATTTATTCAAGAATAATAAAAACATGTTTCTATAAGAAAGTTTATGTAAGTGTTCATGAAAATTTTGTTATAGTCAAAACCTGGAAAAAAAAAGTCCAAATGTTCATTACCAAGAGAAAAGATGGAGTGTATCTATTTATACAATGGAATACACCACAGCAATAAAAGAAATAATTACACAGGAATATGGAGATATATTGTAAGTTTAAAAAGCCAGACAGGTGCATATTATGTACTGTGATTTATATGCAATTCAAGTACAAGCATAAATAAAATATGGTGAGAGGACCAGGTATACAGCTCAGAGTCACAGTGCCTGCCCTATCATAAGTTTGATTCTCAGCACACAAAAAATGACATTGTAATGTATGGTGAGAGATATGAGAAGCCTGGGTGACTCTCGGAGCAGGGACTGGCTAGAAAGAGGGACCAAGGGACTTAGTAGAGTTTGGGAATTACCTTCTGTCTTGTTCAGGTTAGACTTTCTCATACCAGGAACAGCGCTTGGTCACACAACTCGGCTGCCAGTTCTGTACTTCCTCCTAGCTCCTGAGGTGGTTCATCAAGGGATCTGCTCAGGCCTCTGATCTCTGGTGACCCCTTCTCTGTGACCATTGTGACCCTTACACACCAGCATCCTCTGTGCAGATGCGTCACCGTGACTATCTCGGGGCCACCGTCTTACCTTCTGGAGCTTGGGTATGCTGGCTTCAAGTGACCAATCAGAACTCCCCATGGGGAACCTGTTTAAGTAGCTCCTTGGGCCCAGTAAAGACAGAGGCCCATGGATCTGTCTTTCTCCCCCTGCTTGCATGCCCTGACCTCTGTATGTGTGACTGCTCCTCCAAGCTGGGCATTTCCCAAGCCTGCAAGTAACAAAATTGTTATTTCTATCTTACGTCACCCCTAATCCTTGGAGAGGAGGTGTGCTCGGTTTCAAAGATCTGAGATGACAGCACCGACGGTGTGTTATTACTTTTTCCCATTGATCCTGATCTCAGCTACAGAAATTCCATTTATCCTTGTGTTTCCTATACTCTCCAGGGCTTTTGGAACCTTTCATTTGCATTCCAGGAACTTCCCAAGATGACTTCTCCACATCATGGACGTTGATCCATCTCTTCACGGCCTCCATGCACAGATTTTAACTATGATGTGTTATCCAGCGTATTGAATATATTCTCCCAACATATGCAACTCACCTTCTACTTCTCCTGCTGGTGTGGAAATCAGAACAAGCTTTCAGAAACAGAGTTTGCTCATCAGTAGGGGCTCCAGCCTTTACTCTATGACCTTGGGCAGGTTAATCTAAAAAATGACTTCTTTTCCATCACAAAATGAAGCTCTTAGTGGTAGCAAGTTCATAGTGTTTTGTGGATTTTTGTGAGATGACGCTCAGAGTTCTAAGCACAAATCGTCCTCATTAGTCTCAGCCTTAGCGCTAGCAGCAGTGTCTACAGGTGGTGCTAAGTGGGCCTTTCTTGGGGTAATATCATGCTGTCAGCCACTGTGCTTCAGTTGTTAGTGACACTCAAGTAACACCGGCTCTATTCTGGAAACACCTCTCCATATGACTCAGTGACTTTACCCAGCAAAATACTGTTGGGACATTAACTTGATAGAACTGGGACAATGAACACACCAGGAATGGGAAACCAACTGGGTGTAAATTACTCAGACATACATGTGATGTGACCACGGTCAAACTAACTTTCATGAAATGGGTATTTGGGGGAAAAGAGGTCAATAACTTCTTAAAATGTCATTTTTTTCTTAGATATACTTAAGACTGTTATCTGACTTGGGGATGTTTCTTTCACGAAATTTCAAATTACTGGCATGATGAAAGCAAAACACCTCCTCTCCTAAAATCTTAAAGTCTCACTAAATCCCACCCTAAGAGGGCAGGTAGACCCTTAAGCCTTCATTTTCAAATTCTAATCCAATGTCCAAATGTGACCTTTCTGTCCTTTGTGGACAGGGGACATCAACAACTCTCACCTTGGCCTTTGACACAGTAAGACTTGGTCACTAAAAGCCCAGCCCCTTTCCACATTTGGTTCTGCTGAGGTCCAGCACTGGGACCCCTTGGCCCTGGGCATGGGTGAAGTCCATTGATTCCCCACACCCATCACACCAGGCTCTTTCTCTTTTCCAACAACAAAGACAGCCACTATCAGCACTTTGACCTGAACTTTGTGTCACATCATGAATACTACCAACACTGTGGCCAGCTCCAGAGGGCAACATTCCTCTTCTCCCATGGGCAGTGACTATGCTGTATCTTGTGGGTTTTTTTTTTTTTTTACTCTCACGAGAAGCAAGGAAAACAACCATCAGTGTGCTACAGTGAGACTTTTTAATCCCAGGTCATGAGCTCCTGAGTGACACTCTGGTGAGAACAGGAAGTGCAGTAAGCGAGAACAGGAAGCAGTTAGGGAGAACAGGAAGTGGCTAGGCAAGAACAGGAAGTGGATTAGAACAGGTGCTACCGCAAGCACTCACCCTCCTGATGAGGAAGCTGGCCCAAGGGCAGAGAGGGATTTCCCCAAAAGACTTAACACCCAATGACAAGGTACTGAGATATTTTTTATTTTAAACTTTGAGCAAATACAAAGAAATGAGCTGCAAAACTAATACAAATAACTCCAGTATATTCTCTTTGCTAGCTGATTTTATTTATAATTTTTCCCTCTCCCCCCTTTCCCTTCCCATCTCCTTTCCTTTCCCTCTTTCCCAAAGGTGAATCATTGATTCCTTTGTTAAGCTGATTCCTGCTAGGTTCACTTACAGTTTCTCACCTTGGAGTTAATAAGGACACTGTGGAAAGGTCTCCCAAGATCCGGCAGCTACCTGCTCCTCATCACACTTTGCTACCGCCAGTTTCAGCATCACCTGCTGCCTGCTGCTGCTGAAAGAATTTCTCCTCCACTGATTGTTAAGCCATGCTTCTCTAATTCCATCCATTTTGCATTTATTAGTTGAAATTCTATTCTAGGGAAAGGTTTTCCTTCTCTGCCATTAATAATTTATACCATTATGGACTCACATTCTAACTGTATTTCCGTGGGGTATAAGCCATTACCGCTATCATTTTATGCAGAGGACCAAGTGAGAGCCTTCTATAGCTGCTCTGAGTCTCCCCATGTGACCTAGGGCTGCTTCGAATTCTTCCTTACTTTCCAGCACACGAAAACACCTCGGGTTCATGTGTGTTGTCGCAACTCCAACCCTAGAATCAACTAGTTTTCAAAGAACTCTGGTTCTTGCAGAGACCACAGCTAAGAACCAAGAGTGAGGCTTTTGTTGTGCTGATGGTTACCAGGATGCACTGCTTCTGCATGCAGGGAGTACATAGAGATTAGAAAGTGTGTGTGTGTGTGTGTGTGTGTGTGTGTGTGTATGCACGCACATCTACATGTTTTTAACCTGAAACTCTGAGTTCATAAAGGACACCCCCAATCCTAATGAGAAGGTTGATTCTCTCTCTATCTCTTTGTGTGTTTGCTTCTCTGATAGTGAGACACATGGCTGTCCCTACCCACAATGTGCTCAGCTCTAGAAAATATAGTGGCCTCAGAATTGCTGCCCTTACGGCTGTGAAAACAGATGTATTAGCCAGAGCACAACATATATTCATGTGGTTATTTCCGTCATTAGCCTGAGGGTATAGGACCAAAGCTCTTGGTTTAAGGTTTCACCCCACTTTAGTGAGATGATGCTTTTCACTTGAAATACCATTAAGCTCATTTATTTCTGTTTGTATTTCATTTTTGGTTTATATCCAACCTTATTTACTTTATTGTTTA
This sequence comes from Hydrochoerus hydrochaeris, assembly GCA_004027455.1. NCBI lineage: Eukaryota > Metazoa > Chordata > Mammalia > Rodentia > Hydrochaeridae > Hydrochoerus > Hydrochoerus hydrochaeris. Next base: position 44,629 of record PVLA01007781.1, read on the forward strand.
TTTCTGATGTGTGAGGAAAAAAACCCATGACTCAAAACATTGAAAATATACATGAAATTTACAGAAAGGTGTATGTATCATTATATCTTATTTTGGGGATCTGGCCTATGTCCTGTCCTTTATATGCAGTTTCAAACCACCCTTTCTCTGTAACCTATTTCACAGGTGCCTGGTTTAGCCTTGCTGTGTTTCTTTTTGCGCTGATCAGTGTGTATGAGCATATTTCTTATGTTTCCTTTCCGAGTCAAAAATTACACACTATAAATACTCTTTTGTATTTTGCTCTTTCTTTTAATATATCTTGGAAAACACTTCCTATCAGTTTACAGATATTTTCCCATTCTTTTCCTTTCTTCCTTTTCCCTTTCTTTCTTTCCTTTGCTTTCGTTTTGTGATATTGGGGATTTAATTCAGGACTTTCACACTGACATACACTCCCACCCCTTTAAATTGAATTTTTAGTTGTGAAATAGCGTCCTGCTAAGTTGTTAAATTGCCGGTCTGGGCTTGAACTCACTGTGCCCCTGCCTCAGCCTTCCACAGTGCTGGACTCGCAGAAGTGTGTGTACCCCACGCCCTGCTTGCTCCGGCAGCTGCAGTGTGGGTGTATTACAGTATATTTAACCACAGTGCTCTGCTGTGCTGGGCAATTTTCACTTCCAAAGCAAGGGCCTGTTCTCCCCAGCCACATGGACTCTTCTCTCCCCTTCACTACAGCCCCAGCCACGCAGGGCACTGATCTTTGAGATGGTGCTTAGTGGTCCCTTCTGCCCAGAAGAGTCTTGATCAGAAGTGTGCTAGTCACCTGCTGCCTCATGACGAATCACCCGGAGTTCAGCACCGTAAACAAGGGGTTCCTATTAACTGACAGATTCGGAGAGTCAGGGATTCAGGACCCGCTCAGCCGGTAGTCCTGATCTGGGGTCTCCCAGGAGGTTGCCCTCAAGCCCTTTCTTCTGAAGACGGGATTGGCACTGGAGGTTCCACTTCCACGGTGACTCACGCACCCAGTGGAGGAGGGTCAGATTCTCTCCCTGTGGACCTCTCCATGAGTCGGCTTCCAGGTGGCTTCCCCCAGAGGGGGTGAGCCGAGAAAGAAAGTGTGAATGTTCCAGATGGCAGCCGCTCTGTGTCCTGAGCTCAGAAATGACTCCCATGTCTCTGGCCAATGCTAGAAGTCAGTCACCAAGCCCACCCACATCCCAAGGAAGGAACATTCAAATTCTGTCTCCAGAAGCAAGAAGTATTGAGAGGATTTGGATACATGTTTAAATTCACCATCCTGGGTTAACAAAAACACTTTCAGGCAATCTCAACGTGCGTGAGTTTATTTCATATCTTGGGATCAGAGATTTGTGTAGAGTAAGAACCCTGTCCCTCAGAATGCCTCAGAGCTGGTTTGACTGCTTGCTCTGTGTGACGGGTTGGATGTGAAATGTCCCCCAAATTTGCAGGCTAAACAAAGGCTTGGTTACCCGGTGATGAGCCTTTCGTGAACTGAGTGGGGCTTGAGGGCTGTAATTAATAAAATTATGACAAGATCATGATTTTATGAGATAACTGGGGGCAGTGGAAGCAGGAGGTGGAGCCTACAGGATGGGGACGTGCCCTGTGGGGCTATGTCTGCTCCCCATGTTTTTCTTGGATTCTACCTTCCTTTCTTCCTCCCGGTTCCCACAATGTGAGCAGGGTCATTCCACTGTCCCCTTCTTCCACGCCTTCCACCATGTTCCTCCAGGGAGCCAGGTAGACATGGACAGAGCCCTGAGCCAAAGTAAACCTTTGCTCCTTCAAGCCATGCACATTAGGTATTTGTCACAGTAGCGAAAAGCTCACAGATTCTATCTTTGTGATTTACTCTGGCCAGAGCAGAGCTAACGAGCTCCTTTGGTGCCAAAGGGAGGATGCAGGACTCAGAAAGGCGCAGCAGTGAGCGAGCGCTCCGGGAGGCTGAGTGGATTCAACTTTGTCCTCCGAGGATCCATCGCCCGTCACAGCCTCCCCTACCTGGAAAGTCAGGTCTTTTGCTGTCTAAAAAGTGAGGTGATTTTTTTTTTTAAATAAGGATCAATCCCCAAGACAGCCAGAGCTGTCAGGACAAGAGAACAGTCTAGAGAATTTTATAGCAGACTTTAGCTTTGCTGTGGATTACAGGGTAGCTCAGGTGTTTTTGGAACATGGAACAATCTAGAAGCACACGTGTTCCTGTCTCCATGTGCCTCCCCGCCACGGAATCCATCCTGCCCTCTCCTCTGCTGCGCACCACACCGCGTGAGACTCTGCTCATAACACCCAGACAGTTGCTGGTTAATGGAGAGAAATGGGTGCTCTGTGTCACCGTGGGCCTGTTTCACAAAGTGTGTTCCGCAGAGCGCTGGTCCCCGCTCCACAGATAGAAACTTGGGAGGCAAAACAAACCCAGGAAACACTTCATAAAAGGCTTCACTTTGTCACGCGTGAATTTACCATCTGCACCAGGCAATTCAGACATATGAGAACCCCGACTGGGGGAAACAAACGCTTCTTCCACTTTTTCCTCCTCCTCATTCAGCTGAATTCAACTCCAGCGGCCCCACACTGTGGGCTGCACCCCCCACGGGACACGGGGGACTTTCACAGGTTTTAAATTAATTTCTAGCTAAACAGCATTGTTGTTAAAGAAGGCGATCTGTGAGGTGTGGGCTTTATTTTTAAATTTTGAGTTTTTCTACTACATGTTCAGTTTTTATAAATTCTCCATGTGTAAAAGGGATGCAGATTTTCTCATCGTTTAACGCGGGCCATCTGAGGGTCTGTTAATGGAGCTCATTAAATAGTCTCGGGCAGACCTACCAAGTGTGGTCAGCAAACACGGCGAGTGTCTACACAATATTTTAAAATGGATTACAGTAAAAACATAATGCCATTAACCTCCCTGAAAGCCCTCCTCCTCCCTCACACAGCGAGCGGTTTGCCTCAGCTTTCTGAGGTTGCTTTGGAAAACCTTTTTTATGAGGTCTTTTCCTCAATATTCTAAACTGATTCAAAACCCAAGAACTTCGAATAGAAATATCACCACGTGCCTTAACTCACCTTGTTCATGGGACTTGACACCCTACATCTCCTGGCTCTTTCCCCACATCAAATGACCAAGAAAGGTAAAGTTTTCTTAAACACATTTTCTAATTTAAAAATTCATGGTATTATTTGTTCATACATTGAATAGCTACACTAATATTTTGTCTACTTGACAAATCAGTAATTAAGAAAAGCTGAAATTTTCCACCCTAGTGAACAATGTGTCAACTTCTCCTTTTTCTTTTTTTTTTTTAAGTTTTGAGACAGGGTTTCACCAAGTTGCCCAGGCTGGCCTTAAACTCGCCATCATCCTGTCTCAGTCTCCTGAGCAGCTGGTGTTGCAGGGATCAGCATGGCTCCAGGCTATTCTTAGCTTTCAGATGTGTCTCATTTAAACAAACCATCATTGAATGTTTTCTTTAACCAAAACTAGTGTTTTCTCCATTTTGGGTGAAAAGCTAGTTTTTTTGGTTTGTATTGTAATTATGATATTAACACTTCTTTTCCAACTCTTCTTACTTTGAATTTTGATTTGCCTGTTAATTTTTCATTTTTCTTCTTTAATAAGTTTTTTTAAAACTATACTTTTTATGACTCAGTTTTCTCCTCTGCTAGTTTGAAAGCAGTAGTATTTGTTGTGTTTTGGGGTTTTTTTTGTGATTACAGTTGAATTCATGCTTGTATTTATTATTAATCAACATCTTGAAAGCTCCTGAGTTTCCTTCACCTTCAACTTACCTAGTATTGTTTTCCAGCATTTGATTCCTTAATTTATTAATATCATCTTCCTTAGTATATTGTTTTATATAGGGTTTTTGTTTGTTTGGGTTAGTTTGTTTCATTTTTTGAGATGGTGTCTCATTATGTAGCCCACGCTGACCTCAAACCTCTGAGGATCCTCCTGCCTCAGCCTCCTGAGTGCTGGAATTCCTGGCATGAACCACCACACTGGTGTATTTTATATAGGTTTTAGAGGTGCATCCATTTGTCTGAAAATTATCATGCTCTTTGTGTCTTTTCTGTTGAACTTTCCTTTCAGAATCATTTCCTCACACTGGAAAATGCACTTTGGACTAAAGTCCCTTAACTATATGAGTGTTTTATTCATAAAATTTCTCTTTGATTTGCCATTGCTGTGAAACACTTTGCTTGGTGGACAGCAGTAAGCCGGCTTCTGTAGAGATCGCTTTACTGTCTTCTATTGCAGCAAATAATAAGTCTGCTGAAAACATAAATTTCTTTTGTAGGTGCGATATTTATTTTCTTTAGCGTTTTAAAAATCCTCTTTTTCACGGGATTATATGTAATTTCATGGTACCCTAACATGGTGTTTTTTTTTTTTAATTTATTCAGCCTGGGATTGTGTTTTCTATAAGTAGGGTTTTGTGTTATCAGTTCTAGAAAGTTCTGAGCTATTGTTTGTTTCACTATGTTTCTTCTGTTTTCTCTGTTCTTGATTCTTACCAGTTATGTCATTTAACTCCCCATTTTGTGTTTTTCCATTTCCCTTCCATATTTTATTTCCTCTTGTTTCTCTGTACTAAATAGTAGATAGTTTCTACAAATCTACTTTTTAGTTCTCTCTTCAACTGTATCTTAATGTAATTGTGGCCCATCTGTCAAATTTTTCATTTCATTAATGATAATTTTCATTTGTAAAACTTGACTTGGTTATTTAACATGTATCTCTGGAAATTTTTATTGCCTCTTATTACTGGTCACCTTACATTTTTCATTGTTTGTATATGCTTAAGGCATAAATATTGTGCTTCAGTATGCCTGTGTATTGTGTAGTAAGGACCCCAATGAACACACCTATCACCTGGAATATTTACCACTTTTATGTGTGTGGTGAACAATGTTTGCTCTCTACTCTCTTAGTAAATTTTAAGCAGACGACACATTAATAACTGCAGTTACCGTGTTGCACAGCAGAACTCCAGCACCGTGCACGGATCCTGTCACTGAGTGTATGTTACACATTACGTGAGTCATAACCAGAATTTTCAAACTCTTTAACCAAAATCTTCCCGTATTCCCCGCCTTCTTTTTCTGATCATTTTCATTTTATCTCTCATCAAATAAAAATGGCTACTTCATAGTCTCTGTAGAATAATTGCAATAATTAAGAAGCCGAGGACCGAGTTCTATCGTCTGTTATTACTGCTGGCGCTCACTCGTAGCAGTCTAGTCCTTTGCGTATGTTTTATAATTATTTCTAATTTATATTTGTCTTCAGCCATTTCTGTTGTTAATAATGCGGTACCATAGACCAGGGTATAAGAAAAGAGATTTATTGTGGATCACATTTCTAAATTACACAAAAGATTTGAACACTGTTTTGTAGCAGCGTCACTGTCAAGGTAACTAACTCACTGACCCATTAATCCATTAACCAACTAATTGCATAAATGGATTAATTCGTACGTAAGGACAGAGCTCCAATCACTTTTAAAGATCCCATCTCCTCTTCTTCCTCTTCCTCCTTTCCTTCTCTCTTCCTCTTCTCCCTCTTCTTCTGTCCTAGGGGTGAAAGCACACAGTCCAAAGAGCTACAGCCTCAGGACCCCTCCTCTTAATAACTCACAATGTGGATTAAATTTCAGTGTGAGTTCCACAGAGAACCAACCATATTCAAACCAGAATCCCCCGCGCATGCCCCCAGGCAAGCCCGTGGCTGCCCTTTTCCGTACAGGATTTGCTTCTGCGGGGAGGCCAGGGCACCTCCAAACAGGGCCCCCCCATTATTCCATTCCTTCCTCCCATGCAGACTTTCCACCCCACCACCCCAAGCTACAGAGTAATTTTCACTGAAGAGAAGCTGAGAACAAAGAGAAAGACCCTGCTGGTTAGTAAGCAGATTCAGGGTAAGTAGAGAGTTTTCTAAGGCTTCACTGGGTTTGTAGCTCAGGCTGTCTGAGCTGGGGCTCAGGCAGTGGGAAGAGGGAACGGCTGTTTTCCTGAGAGCCACCCCTCCAGGAGGAGCTGAGACGGGGGTGGGGGTGGGGGGAAGCCCCCCTCTGTGCAGGAAGCAGCCCTCACCCACCAGGCCTAGGAGCGGTGTGACTCATGAGCCTTTCCCAGCAGCAGCACAGAAAGAAGCCAGCATCTCAGACGCTTCCAGTGTTGATCTGTTTAAAACAAAACCATGAAATTTACCACAAACTCCTCAAGAAGATCTCAAAAATTCATTATAAATCGTGTCAAACCAGAAGAGAATGCCATGCCTGATGCACTGTACATCTAATCGCATTAGAGCTGACAGCATCTCATGGAGTTGCTGTTTACACCGAACTGCCTTGATAAAAGGGACTGCTGATTTTTGAGAGTAGACATGGACATCATAAATTTTAAGGGCTTTAATTTTGCTGTTGGTGTTAAAAGGCGAGGTTATGTCCTAGATGTGGTGCTGGCCAAGTGAATTCCTCACTGTCTGGTTGGGACTGGTGGGTGTGCTGACCTCAGGCCTTCCCCAGACCTTCTGGGAGGACTGGGGCAGCTCTGCTCTCTGGGCCTCCTGTGCTCCTGGAGGAGCCTGGCCTCTTAGGTCCACTGCCAGCCTTCCAGTGCGTCGCTTCCTACGGTCACATAAAATGCCATGGAGCAGTGCAGCCGAGGAGGACCAGAGACTGGTCCTCTAGTTTCCTTTTGATTCCTGATGAAATCCAGATTTTGCCATGCATGGTAGCTGGGGTGCTTAAAGGTACACAGTCTGTTGAACAACAATCACATAAAGGTGATATTGAGAGAGACAGACAGCCAGCCAGACAGGCAGACTAATAAAGTTGAATTTCAGATGCATACTAAGAAGAAAAGGACCTTAACCCCAATTAACAATTGTTGACATACACTGGAAATATATATACAATCTCAGTCATTAGAAGATAAAGTCCCTCTTATGTTGTATAACGTCTATAATGCAAACAACTTCAATTTCTATAAAAATTCAGCTTTATAAAAACTTTGTGAAGTCAAATTTAAGGACAAGATGCATCAGGCTTGGGGGAAAGATAGTCCAAAACTATGATGTGCCTATGGAGGGTGGTGATACGATGTTTCAAAAATTTTTTGAGAAACTTTGATCTGGAGAAAGAAAAATAATAAGTTGGGGGAGAAAGCTACCTTTGGCATGGATGTCCCCAGCCCGGGGTCCCCAGCCATGGCCTGTGGCCTGTTAGGAACTGTGCCACACAACTCCACCTGTGTTTGTGGCCACCCCCATTTCTCACATTACTGCCTGAACTGCACCTCCCATCAGATCAGCAGTGGCTGTAGATTCTCACAGGAGAGAGAACTCTACCGGGACTGTGCATGCTGGGATCTGCGTTCCACTCTCCTAAAGGGAATCTCATGCCTGATGATCTGAAGTAGAGCTGAGGTGGTGATACTAGCCCTGGAGAACAGCTGCAAATAAAGATTAACATTAGCAGAGAGGTTTTGTTACCAGATTTGGCGTCCCAAAATTTCTTTTTCCAGATTCCTGATGACCTGAAAAAAAAACTAGACAAGACACACAGAGAAGATAGTGAGGATTTACATTGATTGCAGGTGGAAAAGAAATACACTCTACAGAGTGAAAACTGACTGGTGTAAGACTCACAGTGGCCCCAACGATAATGATGGGGGGTCTTTTATATCTCACATTCCTAGATTGCTACTCTCTCATATAAACAATGCATTGGGATCATTGTCCTATGAGAAAGTCACTTGGCTTGACATCAGATCCAAGCTGTCTTATCAAAAGTCTGCTTGGTTTCGCACCAGATGTAAATGAAGAATTGAGATAGCACTTCCTGACTGGTCCTCATACATGCTGCAGAGTCATTTTGGATTCTGTGTTCCATGCATGTGTCCTGAGTCCCCAGGACTGATGACCATGGCCACTTTGTCAGCCAGTTTGCCCACCCTCATCTCCTGTCTCAGTTTGACCTCACAGAGACCATAATATATCCAAACCCGGTCAGTAATGTCACTGTCTGCCTTCACCCACAAGCGGGAGGAGTCTGATTTCAGGAAAACAAGCTCAGAGCTCCCACTGGTTCTGCATTATTGAGAGTTGTCTAATTATTTCACGGTATATTACAATGCAATAAAAAGACAGTTACAAAGAATGTGATGAATGCAGTGTGCTTGAATCACCCTGAAATTATGGTTCCTTCCCTGGTCCCTGCAAAAACTGTCTTCCACAAAACCAGTTTCTGATGCCAAAAAGACTCAGGACCACAGATGTAGACCAACTCTCGGGTCTCCTGAATGTCTGGATTCTTGTGCACCCAACTGTCTCTCCTGATCGTGAATCAGTAAAGTCCTCTCTGGTGTGAAGTTCTTGATCAACAGCTAGAGATTCCCCCTCTCCCAGGGTCTCCTCTCTCCCCGATTCTCCCCCTGGGGTGAATGCTGGCCCTGCCATTGTTGTTCAGCATGACAGAGGGCTTCATGATGCTATGTATGGCTCTCCCTGGAACCATGTCCAGGATCCACTGAGCACAAGCACACAGTGGAGGACACCATAACCTAGATGGCCCGCGTGGTGACACCAGTTGGAGGACAGGGTGATGGCAGAGCAGATTGAGTCTCAGAGCCTTGGTAGAGGAGCTTTGGCTCTGGATTGCAAGCTCTTCCTTGGCCAGAAGTTGATCGCCTGAGTCTGGCCTTGTTCTGTCCATCTGACCCCAAGCAAGATGCCCTCAAGTGGAAAGGTGTGACACTAGGTCACACTGTCAGTCATTAAGTGGTTTTCATCAACTGACAGCTCATCTCTCAGCTATTTGCAGAGTCCTAACAAGAGGTCTCAACAATGAGAAGTATTTATGCCAGTGGGGAAGAGAAAGTGAGTCATTTATGAGGGGCCTGAGGCCGGTGAGTTCTGGAAGCCTCAGTAGCCTGTTAGGATGTGATTCACTTTTGATCGCTGCTACACCATGGCTTGGTTTCCACATGGCTGTTGGAATGTGAGAAATTGACCAGGATTCAAGAAAGACCTGGATTTGATCCATAAACTTGTCAGCAATACTTTCCAAGAGCTGTTCACAAGCAAAACATTCTTGAAACAGAAAAAAGAATTAATGGCAGAGTAGCTTAGGAAGTGGGACAAGGATCTGAATCGATTTCAACACATACAAACTCAATAGGTTTTATTGATATATCCTCTCTGATTAACAAATGGGTGGGGGGGATGCAAACACGAATAGCTCTTCACAGGACCACGTGGATTTGGGGAGTTGCTCACATTTTGTGTAGCTCTCTTGGCCTCAGAGTTTCCCAGGAAGCCAGGGTCTGATCTAAGATTAAGCAGAACAAGCCTACAGCCAGGACAACTGTGGCAGAATTACCTAAACCACCACTAGGGGAAGTCTTTGTCAAGTATTAGCCGGGAGCTACGAAGCTACGGGTAGACAGATTATCATCCATTTATGAATAGAAATGTAGATAGATGGGTGATAGAACCACCAAGCATCAAAATGCTGAGTGGCTAGCTCTAGGTGGTCATGTATATGCCATTTTATTTTATTTTATTTTTTTGTGCCAGGGATCGAACTCATGACCCAGTGCTTGTGTCACTGAGCTAAATTCCCGGCTGTACATGATTTTAGAACTTGATCTGTGTTTTCTAAGGTATGCACAATGCAAGCGAGATAGGATGCTTTGTAAAGGAAAGAAAATAAAATGGAAATAATGATTCTCAATGACCACTATAATTTTTTGTGTTGCTATGCATTCTAATCTCAAGCAACTGGATGATTACCCCGAGCACTTAAAACTCCTCAAGTTCCAGAATTGTGACCTTTTCACAAGGATGAAGATGGTCCCAAGTGGGTCAAAGACAAGCTTCACTTCCATTCCAGTTTCACCTAAGGGCAATAGAGAAGAGACAGCTCAGCCACTAAAGGGAAGGGAAAGAAAACACAGAGACCCTGGAAAATGACATCCCTGCACCAAAAGCCCAGCTATGCGTGTTCCTGACCCTCTGAACCTCCTGACAAACCTTGTCTTCCCAGGCTAGAGCTGGGCTCGACCTGGAGAGATTTTGGCAGAATCTCCAGTGTTCGCTGGCAGGATCTGGGTGAATCCTCCCATCTATAAACCGATTCGGGTCAGGCATGGGCTGGCTCCAACAAGTTGAGTCAAGAATGAAAATCCTTGAGCCCGTGACAGTTTAGCTGTGACCCATTAATTATCTGAAGGTCTGGGAGACCCAGAGAGTGCGTCTTACTGTGACACAAGTTTCTTCAAAAAAAAAAAAAAAGTTCTGAGAAAATTACTCATTCATGTTGTCAGCAAGATTCGCGCAAACATAACGTTTACTAAATTACAAAAACAAAACACAAATCCCATGAAACACAGGCCAAAGCCTCTCCTACATGCTAAAGTAGGAAATAGGAATCCTGGTGTGAAACGGTCCCCACTGATGCCCACGAAGCATCGATGCCCCTTGGAAAGTGACCTCGGTCTCTCTCCCTGGTGGTGCACAAGCTGCAGCTGGTTTTCCCTACAATGGTTTACAGACTAGCGCCTTTACCCTAGCAGTCGCCTTGCAGAAGGCAACTGTGTAGGGAACTGCAGCCACTGTGCTCTGCCCGAGGTGAGCAGGGAGAGCGCTCTCTGTTTTTCCCAAACTGCAGCTCGGTCACCTCCCACCCCTGCTCCTCAGTGCAAGTGAGCAGTCATCTTTTTCACTGGATTCACCCCTTTTTTGTTTTCTTTTTGTCCAATCAGAGCATAGCTCCCCAGGGCAGGAACCCTGTCTCCCTGCCCAGCATCCAAACATGGCAGAGACTTCATGAAGAAATCAAGGGACAAGACATTGAATGTCACATCTGCCGTTTCCTCGTGCATGAGCATCACCCAGGTGGGTTGGCCACTCTTTTGCAATGTCACCTTGCTCTACACCCCACTCTAGTGCCTTTCCCATGCGTGTCTCTGCTGGGGAAGGAGAAACGAATGAAGAAGTAGAATTGATAAATAGGTGTTTATTGACTTTGTGGAAACTTGGGGGGAATCTGTGTCCCTCAGGACAGTGAGGGCGGGAGAGAGAGGTGCGTAAAGACCGCAGCTCTCTGCCTTGCCTCCCACCCTCCGCTCTGTCCCCCATTGAGCAGCTGAGTCTCGCAGGGAGAAAATCCAATTGTTCCAGCCTCGCCTTATTCTTGGCAGACAGACATGTGAAAATAGACCTGTCAGTCATATTCACGATTTGCAGGGTGACTGCCAAGGCGGCAGCAGGCTCGGGGGAGGGTACTGGCACAGGGAGTGTACACCTGCTATTTCCCCACTAACATTTTGCTGTTTGGGGGCTACAATTCTGCCAGCTTGTGGGGGGATTTTATCTGTTTGTATTACAATGCACGAATCTCAATGTTTTGTGTGTTTAAAATTTACAAGGAGAGAGAGATAGATGAGCCCCTCTTGACTACGTTATCATGGTTGTGCATTGAAAAGCCACCTACAGGAAGAAGAGACCAAGACCGCGGTGACGCTGGTCACTCCCTTTGGTCCCATAGTTCAAGACTGTTGTCGTCACTCTTTAGCAGACTGGACACCAGCCTCACCCAAGCCACAGCCACCCTCTCCTCCTGTTGTCTTTGAAAAAATTGTCAAAAAATTACCAGCAATGTTACTAGCATCCTGCTATGGTTTGAGTGTCTCCACTGAAGTTTTCATGTTAGATTCTCCCCAAGTTTTAATGTGGTTTGAAGGTGGAGCCCTCGGGAGATAAACAGAGCTAGATGAGTCATTAGGGTGACATCCCCAAGGAGGCCTTAGTACAGACAGCTAGGTTAGGTAGAAATATTCTAGGCAGTCTGTGGCCTGAGGCGCATTCCCTACAGACCGGGCCCAAGATAACCTCTACCCTACACCTTCCAGAGGGATAAGCAGGGACATTCTAAGCAGCCACCAATTACGTAGGCCAGCAGCCGGGACCTTCTGACCCTGACCCGTCTCTTCATGTTCTTTCCATGGACACTTGTCACGTGACTTGCTGCCCCTTTGGGTCAATATGACCCAAGCAGATACATGTGTCATCTTATTGTTTGATCATAGTTTTGTGCCACGTTGTACCCACCTTATGATTCTGTATCCATTTGTGATTTTGCTCTATAAAACTTCCTTTGAGGGGTGGGCTCCTGGGTAACCCACTGGAGCCCCCTCTCGCCTCCCCCAAGAGCTGTCTCTCAGTAAAAATGTCTCCCCCTCTTAACCTTCCTTCTTCCTCAGAACTCACTCTTCGATCTTGGGGACCGTGACTTCAGCATATTGGACATCTGGCAGGTTGGGAGTCATAATTTCTATTTCCCTCTGTCGTCTAAGGCCCGGTATCTTTCTGAGGAGCTTCGGAAGGAGCAGAGAGGTGAGCTGAGTCACGCCTCCTGCTCCGTCTCGTCGCAGGGCGTCCTCTGCAGCTTCAGCTCTCTGCAGAGCTCCCACTGGATGCCAGTGCCAAGCTCTTGGATGTCCCTGGTTTCAGAACTGGAAGTTTAAAAAGTCCTGGCCTTTGTACCCAGACTCAGGAATTCAGTCACAGCCACACAAAAAGGCAGGGCCTACCCCTAGTTCCATATGAGAAACCTGAGCCCCGGGTGTCAGGTTTTCCTGTGTGACAGAGGCAAAAAGGAGAAAAAGAAGCCTTTACTGAGGACGTGGAGAGGATGACACTCAGGGGGCTGGGCTCCTCCTCTGACCTGGGACAAGAGGGGCCGAAGAGTATCTGCCTCTGGCCAGAGGCGGAGCCCAAGGCAGGCCTTGGTGAGCATGAGGAACTGATGGGGATTTTCTTCTCACATGGGAAAGGAAAGAGGAAGTTGTAATGGGGCTAAGGGAAGGAGGAGGAGGAAGTGGTCATCAGGGGAAGAAGCTGTCATTTCTGCTTTGGCCTGCTGCCATGTCAGACCGCCGCCATCACATTCAGTAATTTCTACTAGGGCAGAAACCTCTCACCAGGGGGGCGCAGGGACTTGCCCGAATTTCTGTAGCCTGAAAGTGGAGAGGTCAGGGCTGGGAACCAGTCCTTGTCTCGAGGACCCAATGCTATTAATCACTGTGACCTGAAGATGTTAGCATGCGTACCAGGCTGGTGGTTCCGCAGTTGTCCAAGAGTGAATTTGAGACTCCAAGGAGGAAGTTAGGAATGCTTTTATTGGAAAAAAGAAGAGGAAGAGCACCTCTGATTTCCAGGAGATGCCACACGGCCCCTCCCTCTAGAGCCATTCACGGGTAAGCGGGGCGCAGGACCTGCTTCATGCGTTGTGGACACCTGTGGCCTGTCACAGGTGCTCTGTGAAGCTAAGAACTCACACTCTCCAAACCCAGTTCTTCCCATAGTGTTTACAGCAAGCTGGGATCTGAGGAAGACACAGTTACTTTACCTTATAATTTCCTCAGGACTCAGGAATTTAGGAGGGGGTGGCTGCGCCTCTGGCTGGGCTGCATGCCCAGCCACCTGAGGACGGTCATTGTGTTTTACATTTCTCAGCACTCAGGAGCCAGTAGGGGATGACAGTGTCTCTCTTTGAGAAGGGCTGCATTCCATTCCATATTGCCTGAGAAAGTTCATTCTGGGACCGAATGAACTTCTAGTTCATGCTTCTTGTTTAAATTTGCATTTTGAGGCTGATTACCCACCTGTTTCTCAGGCTCTTGTCCTAGCCAACTGCTTTCCTCATAAGCTAACTAAGTAAACCGTTTTCTATGGACAGATTAGAGCTTAGACGCTGTCGGTCACGCAGGGATGGGATGTTTAAGAAAAACAAACAAAATAAGCACGATGCCCCAGAAAATTTGAATTTTGCCTCAAGAACAACAATTGTAGTACAAGTATATCCCATGGAATATTTGGGACATACATAAAGTTTTGTGTTGATTATCAAAATTCAAATTTAACTAGATGTGGCTTATTTTATCTGTCAACCTAGCATTGACAGTGGGTTGTAAGTCTGGGGGTCTAAGACCTTGAAGGCTGAGGTGAACCGGGGCGACATGAGGTTCACGTGAGATAGGCAGGTAGAGGGGGACCTGAGCTCATCGTGGTCCCCATTTGGACTCCTCAGGAGAGACGCTGACAGAGCTCCAGGAAACTCTACCCAGAGGGCTCCATGCCCAGGGGAGCTTCAGGACCTCTGCTGCACAGAGGTAAGGCGGGGTCACATTAGAGACTTTGGAGACTTCCAGGCAAACTTAGAACCCTTCTTCCAAGAGTCCCTATTTTTTTGGTTAAAAATATCTAAGTTTTGTTATTAATTGGCACACAATAATTACACCTAGTTATTGGGTACCCTGTGTTGTTTAGGACATATGCACATTGTACAGTGATCTGTTAGAGTTTCCTGGTGCAATAAAGGAGCAGAATATAAGAAAAAGTAAAAGTGGCCTTTTTATTTAAAGGACATGTAGAGGAACCCACAACCAGCAAGGGTTTGGCTTTCTCCTCTGCCCGGATATGGGGGTGTGGGGTATGTGTGACCTTTGACCGGATGTGGTGCTTAGGATGGGCATTGATGACGCACCAGGAGCTGCTTGGAATTTTCTTTGTGCCCACTGGGAAAAGAAAAAGGAAGTCGTAATCAGGGAAGAAGGAGGAAGTGGCTGTCAGGGTAAGCATCCCCAATATGGTTTTCCACCATGTTGAACTGCCACCATAATGTCCTGTAATTTATTCCTGGGCAAAACTCTTTCATGATCAAACTGGTATATTCAGCAAGTCAATTTGTCCCTGTTTGTAAATGTGATCTTGTATATAACAAAAAACTAAAATGCTTCAGAGAAATTTAACTATGGAGATAAGAGAGAGCTACACTAAAAACTAAAAACACCGATGAAAGGAGTTGAAGAAGACGTACGTAGATAGAAAGACACTCCGACGTGTGGAACGGAAGGGTTCATTCTGGGAGAGCCTACGACCTCCCAAAATCACCTGCAGATTCAGGGCAGCCCCTGTGGCATTGTGCTTTTAAATGAGAGGGCGTTGAGGGCACATCGGTGCTGGGAACCGCAAATTCACAACAGCTAGTTCCACATAGTTCCCTAAGGGATGATAGGAGGCTTGGACCTCTGGTGTCACCCTGTGAGATTTCTCATTATCCCATGAGGGGTGGGCCACCTTCTCCCACCCCCAAGACTAAGCTTAGGCCTAAGACTGCAGACACTCCAGGGTGAGATCACCTCCACCTTCTGAGTCATTGAAAATCCCCTCCTCAGTCAGTAGCTACCGGGGTTCTGGCTGCTCGGTGGCCTTTTGTTCCTTACATATAACTGGCCATCCTGGGTCCCCCCATATGGCCATTTCGCCTCTTACCCTCTTCCTCTTTCTCTCTGGTGTGTGCCGTAACCCTGGCAGGAGCCTGGGGCTCATTTCTTCCTGGGTGTGTTGGTCTCCAGAAGAGAAATATTTCTCAGCATTTTGTCTCTGTGGTCCTATCCGTACTGTGTTTGCCAAACTCCCTCGTGGATTCTTAGATGTGGCTAATGTTTAGGCTCATTTTGCCATGAGAATTCTTGTTTCTTTGCCTGTTGTTTTTAGATGTAGCTGTGCCTGTTGGCACTGAGGCAGACAGAGGCACACAGATGTCTCATTGTTTTGAAAGTGATTTGAGGTGGTTTTTGTTGTGGGCTGGAGGGAGAAGGAATCCCAGGCCCCACGACTTGTCTCATTAACTGGATTATAAGCTCTTCCACCACCGAGGCAGGCTTCAGCCACCAGACACCCTCAGGAGGTGCTCAGGAGTGAGCCTTGGACACGCTTACTCCTTTTTCCACTGGTTGATTTGTAAAATCTGATTAAGCAAATACTGTTTGGTCAAAATAATTTACCCTGCTTACCCAACAGCGATTCCTCAGCCAGTTAATTAGGTGATTAATAACTATGCCACGTAATCGGCTTTGGAGTCCTGCTTGCCATCCCCACGCAGGTGGACTTTCACTGCAGTTCGTCATTAACGGAATAGATCGAGTTGCCGTGCGTGAATAGAGGAGGTGCACAGGGAGTCCTGCTGTAGCCATGCAAAAGGAGCCAGTCGTGTCCACGCTGCTGTGTGCCAACTGGTCCTGTCTGCTATTTTAAGGAAGGAAGGATGTGTTTATTAAAGCATTATAATAAGTATCAATGAAGGAGAGATTTGTCTTTATATTAAAGTTTTGACTTGGAGCACAATCAGAATTTTGAGTCTGCTTAGAAATGAGTAAAAATAGAGCCGAGACCATGATATGTTTTCCTGAGTCTTTAAGAACATGCATAGTGAAAGAAAAATCAAGATATGATTATCAAGCAGGTTGCAAAATCAAAAATGATGAGAGTCTCTAGAATTCGCACAATGTGATGAGAAGATATGGAAACATCTGTAGAGCAGGGTACTCAGTGTTGTCCAGCGTGGACACTTAGGACTTCCTGGTTCAACATCCAACTATCAGGACCTGAAATGCAGACTTCAAAGGCAGAGGAGCCACCCCGGTACTCCCCCGCCCCCAAATAATAACAGAGCTGCCCATCCCAACAGAAGCACAAAGACAACATTGGCAACACCTGCTGCCCCCATGGAATGGCCCCGCCCAGTTAACTCAGGCACAGCCCCAGCAGCAGCCAGGTGACCCTGACAGGGGCAGTCACCAGACGGATCAGAGTCAGCGTTGGAGGCCGCGCTGCTAGGACAGACAGCTGAGCAGCAGAGCAAGGCTCGTGTTTAAGTGCGGAAATTCTAAAAGCTGAACCAATATTCCTGTTACAACTTCCTGCTGCCCTGGGCCCCCTCAGCCATGGACCTGCCCTTCAGCCTGGTCTCCATTACAGGCCAGGCACCCTGGAGTGTATTCTTAGCCTGGCCAAGCTATGCAGGCTTCTGCTGTCTTTAGTTATGCTGGGCAGAAATCTGGGTTGACTATCCACACATGATGCTGCGAGTATGTATATGTGTTTTCATCACGATAAAATCCATTTTTATTAAGTGAAAAGTCATCCTTGTCTACGGTGGAGTAAGAGACAAAGACTCTGCCCATCTAAGGTCAGGAGACCTAAGGAGGTTGGGGGTTCATCCAGTGAGGGGTGCAGGGTACGTCAGTCTCTTAGTTGGCACAGGCTGGGGCTCTGAGGCGGCTGCTACAGCCAGTGAGAGGGGCCTGGACTGTGCTTCTGTCCAGGAGAGAGTGATGCATCCATCTGACTCGGCCTTGCTGATGCCACATGCTGAGCATCTTGGGTAAACACTGCCCTGTGGAGTCCTGGGCATGGTCTCATCTGCTCTAGAGAGCACCAGTCTGTCCTTGTAGCGGCAGGTGCTGGCTGCCGTGACTGTCCACCCTCTCTGGACAGTCAAAGCCCTGGAAACCTTAATATAATAGCCCTGCATTCACTCCTGCTGGAATGTCGATGAAATGTCACTTCTCTTGGGTCATCACATGGGGTGGTGGATCTCACCAGGTGACAGATACCTGGGGACAGAGACAGACTCTACAGCCTCAGGACCTGGTTCAGAGTGCTGCTCACCCTCTCACAGGCAGAAGAGTCTGGAGAAATTATCTCATCTCAAAACCTTCTTTGTCTGTAAAATACAGATAATAACAATGTCAGTGTCATAGGGTTTTACATGGGTTAAGTGAGAAAATCCCATATGAAGTGTATGACATTGGCCCAAAATTATTTTATCACCACAGAGGGAGTGTGTCCACGTGGGTGACTTAGGGTGAGGAGAGGTAGCAGAGTAGTTATATTGCTTTTATGAGCTTAAAATATTTTAATATTAATTTTCAAAAGTCAGTCAAATATATAGAGAGGGAGGGAGGGAGAGAGGGAGAAAGAACAGGAAGAGAAGGAGGAAGAGGAGGAGGAGGGGAAGGAGGAGGACAAGGAAGAGGAGGAGGAAGAAAATGTACCTACTGAGCAGGGAGGGTGATGTGGACCCTCCCTAACTCTGCAGGGCAGGCTGAGACCCAGCCGCAGCCTTGCTGAGGCCTCACGGGAATCCGCTAGGTCTCCAAACACTTGAACTTTTTCTAAGCCAAGGGATTAGAAAATGCCACTTCTCCACTGCTTGCTCCAGCATGTTTTAAGGACGAATGTAGGAACCATCTTCTGACAAGGGTACCAGGCACTGGCCCGTGTGGAGGCCGTGCAGGGACTCAGGTCCTATGAGTCACAGGAACAGAGAGCTCGGGGAGGAGGATAACGGGGATGCCAGCCTCTGCGGACAAAGGGCGAGCAGGGCTCATCTTTCTTTTCCCTTACATAAGGCAATTTCCCAATGACACGGATGGCTTACTGCATAGGTTTCCCTTGAGCTCATGAGATGCTGAGCCTTTTGATTATGGAAATCTGGAAATGAGACAGAAATCCCAGCTGACAGCACCTACCTCACTTTTCCATTCGTGGTTTGCAGCCTTCGGAAAACCAAAATGATTAAAACAAGGTTACCCTGTCCAACAGCCATAGCTCACAGCGGAAGGAAAAAGGGGTTGAGGCAAATGCTTCATTCCAAAAGAAGTCAGTCACCCACCGAGGGTCACCTTTGCTAGCGGGTGAGGAAATACATCAAAGCAAGTGCTGAGGTCATTCCCCCTGTGAATCAGCAGAAGCCACGCTGGGTCTGGGAGGACCCCACCAAGATGCCAATTCTCCCTTCCGGTGGGTAAGCTGAGCAAACCATTCAGGACCCAGAAAGGGAGACACCATATCACCCTTCCTGTGAGCCAACTGGATTGGGGCTGAGGACCAGTGGGCCCACCTCCCCACCCCACCCCCATCAGCAACCAGACTAAATTGTTCAAAGGACAGCCTAAATTGACAGCAACTGAGATATGAAAACCATGACATGCTTGTGTTATTTGATCACCTTTGCAGGCCTAAGGCCAGCAGCCCGAGCATTTACTAGGATGATAACAGTATGGGATACAGCAAATATGGGAAATTTTCTTCTGTCTTGTTTTTGAAATCCAGTATCAATCTCACTGTTTTATTTTCCGATTTACTGTTTTGTTTTATTCAATGTTCTGTTTTGATTGGCTTTGTTCGGCTTTGTTTTGTTTGATTTTACTAAGTCTGGAGGGATGGACAACTATGTTGAAGATAACGAGATATACTATGGTAGCCATGGATGAGTTCCTATTATCATACTTTGAATTTCCGTACCACTTTCAGTGCCTTGTTTTGGTTGGCTTTACTCTGTTTTGTTTTGCTGGGCTTTATTCTCTTTAAAATAAAGTAAAATAAAATAAAATAAAATAATAAAAAAGCAAGCCCTGAGCTGGAAGTGAGTATGCACAGGTGTGGGTTTGTCATGGTGCTTAGCTGGGGGTCCCAGGTCTGTCACTCCCCACCCTGAAACCGTAAGAACCAGTGGGACAAAATTCATTGCAATTCACAGAGCAAAATAGGACTGTGGAAGTTTCACAACAGTTGAGTTTGTTTCACCTCCGCTGATGGCAACTTGGTACAGACGGACCACAAGCACCCTGCACCACACACATGGCTGACCTGGGCTTAGAGAATAACCATGACCCTTAATTGTGATAGGTCAACTTGAATGCAGCAAGAAATGCCTGGTAAATAAGCAAAGCACAGTTGTGGGTAGGTTTGTGGATGATTGACGTGTAGGCCAGCAAATGAAGGTTAGAAGAACCACTGCAGTTGTGGGCGGTACCAATCACCAGGCTTCTGTCCTCTTTGGACATCGGTTTCCACACCTGCAGGTTCTTCCCTATTCCAACCCAGAGTCACACCAGCCACCTTCGCGTGATCTTCCAGGCTTTCTTCCTTGGGCTGGTGCTGCCACCCCAATCCCTTTTTCTCCTTGGCTTCTGTCTTCCTGGGCCAAGCAGCTACTGTGTCCTCCAGACCTCCAGGCTGTAGGTGCCCATCGTGGACTTCCCTGCCTCTGATCTCATAAACCTACCCAATAAATCCCCTGGATAATTCTGCTGATTCTGTTCCTCTAGAGAATCTCAAGGACAGAGCAGCCAACGAATGATAAGAAGGTAAAGGTGGCTCTGTTCATTAAAAGAAAACTTCATTTGTTTGACGAGAATTTACATCTTCTGCACCTCTATCAGATAATGGTGCGCTGTGTTCTCTGTGGAATCCAAAGCTCTTGCTGCCGGGGAAGTGACAATTTAGTGAATCATGTAAGATCCATGTGCAAATGCACTATCCATCAGGCACTGGGTATGGCCCATTTCACTCAGACCAAGACAACTGGAGGACCAAGCCCACAGCAGGAGCGGCTGCCTCTGCTCTGTGGCCCCGCGCCAGAGCTTTTACTTGGGGGTTTAGGAAAACTGCTCTCTGTTCGCCCCTTGGGATCTGCCATCATCCTTTCCTGATGATGGCAGCTGTGTCTCATACCACAAAGACAAAATCCATTAATTTGGCCTATTTACAGCCCCTCGCTCCCTTCCTGGTATTGGGATCCCCATTTTCTGTATGAATATGCTCCTTATCTGTTATATCCAGGGCCTTCTGGGGGGCCATCAGTGTGGAATGATTTGCAGTCTCCATCCCTCTGACCTTGACTGGTCCCTGGGTAGCTGTGATACTTTCCACACCCATCCCAACCTCATCCGGGAGCCTGGTTCCCCAGTCACTGCGCTGGGACGGCATTAATCAGGCTTCCCCAGAGGAGCCGACACGGGAACACATGTAACCGTAAGGAGGAACTTACTAGATTGGCTCCACAACCCAAGGCTGAAGGGTCCCATGGTAGCCATGAGCAGGCTGTGCCAGGGAAACCAGTAGCTGCCCAGTCCAAGGAGCTGGAAGCCTCAGAACGAGGGAGACCAGTGAGGCTGAGGGCCGGGGAATCCCCTGGAGAGCTGGATGCCTGCAGGCAGTGGCGGCAGCAAACAAGCACACCGGCTCCAGGACATGCGTGCGTGGCTCACCCTGCTGCTATAGGTTCCATCCGGGCCTCCAGCCTGGGAGACGGTGCTGCCACATCTCGGGCAACCCTTTCCTCCTCAGTCTGGTGTCCTGTGTGCCCGTCTCCTCTGGGCACATCCTCATAGATGCACTCAGAGTTACACTTGTACCAGTTTTCTAGGCCTTTCTCAGCCCAATCAAATCCACAGCCGAGATGGCCCATTTCAGGCATCATGGGAGCTGGAACCACTTACGGCTGGGTCCTATCACATAGAAGACAGCTCAGGGTGACAGGAGTGAATGAGCCCAGGGTAGAGGGACAGAAAGGAGAGCAGCCTCAGCAGGAAGCTGCCAATGGGCTCCTCCAATCTGGCTTTCCAGAGGCCGGCTCACCGCTGACCCAAGGTCACTTGATTCCACCTGCTAGCAGGGTCCCTCTGTTGCTAGCTGGCCTGGAGGCCCCCAGAGGAGCTGCCAAAGGCACTATGCATCCCCTGGTGTCACACCAAGCCCTGGGTTGGTCCTGGCCCCTACAGCTCAGCTCCAGTGAGGCCGTAATGGTCACTATGGTTCTGATGCCCAGATGTCTGGGGTCTCTGAGCGCATGGTCAGTGACCTCTTGTGTGCCTCAGTGCTCTTCCCTCAGGGTGAGCTCCTGTCACCCGGGTGATGAATGGGTCCTGGAAGGCTTCACCCTCTAAGTCTTGCAAACTGGTTCCATCAGGTCTGAACTTCAAGATAAGATGTGTGGGTCCAAGCATGGCATCCTGGTGTGGAAAGGGGGTTTAACAGAAATGCTCTAGCAGTTAGAGAAAATGGGAATGATTTTCTGGCAACAGGCATTTAGTTGCTTTGTGCTTTGTGAGGATACAGCATTTGCAATATGTTTAAAGGAAAACTAGGGCTCTATTTAAAGCCTGGACAAAGGAAAGTGGAGGATACAGACCAGAGCAAGCGCCCACGGGGAGCTGCCGATGCTGCCGCTAATTACAACTGGATGCCACCTGGGAAGACTTGGGTGGACTGACCCATCCCGACTCCAGGGCCTCGCCACGCTTGCATCCCATCTGTGGCTGGTGGAGGCTCAGTGCCATTTATGCCTCCTTTTCCCAAGCCTACTTTATAAGAAAATGCTCTTAGGTCTGGGCAGGCAGGCAGACTTCCAGCTGCCATCTGGCCCGGCTGCTGGTGGCTGTAGAAGCTGTCTCAGGAGCCTGTCCTCCTTCTGTCAGTGAGCCCGGTATCAGAGATTCCTCACTCTCAGACATTTGGTTTCAGAATTCTTCCAAAGACAAGCTGTCCCTCCTCCCATCTGAGACCGCTGTCCCCCACTCCTGTGGTTTGGACATGTGCTGTCCAGGGAGTTGTCCCATAGATGGGTGACTGCCGTGGCCGCTGTCCATATTGGGGTGCTCTGGAGAGCAAAGCAGGTGCCAGCTCACCAGGAGCCTGGGAGACTGGGGTACACGGCCACCCCATCTACACGTTCTTTTTTATTATTTCTTTTTTCATTAACATGTATTTTTACAATCACTCACCACATCGGTTCTCACCTGTCTTTTGTTTTTTCTTAAAGATAAAGTAAAATTACTATGTGGCCGCTGCTTGAATCTTTATGTTCCTTTGTAACAGAGTGAAGCACATCTCTCTACAGGTTGGCTGGCTGGCTGTATCACTGCTTCTGTGGATTACTGGTTCATGTTCTTTTACTACTGGGTTCCATATCCTTGTTTCATATGAAACCTTTATATATTGGGTGCATTTACACTTTGCACTTTTAAGGCTTGAAACAATTGGTTGGTCATTTGCCTTTGAGTGTGTGTGTGTGGCCATTTGTGTGTGTGTGTGTGTGTGTGTGTGTTAGGCAGAAGACCAGCTCACAGAGATCAGATATGCCCATTTTTGTTCACATGACTGATATGCTTCCTCCATCCAACTGGCTTCCTGTTCCTCTTCTTTATTGCTGCTCCATTCTACTTCGAAAAAAGTGTTTTATATTTTCTGGTAATGTAGTTGTTACAGAATTTGGACATCTAACCCATATGAAAATTGTTTTATATTCTGTATAAGAAAGGATCTAAACCAGGCATGGTGACACACTCCTGTAATCCCAGCACTCGGGAGGCTGAGGCAGGAGGATTGCTACAAGTTCGAGACCAGCCTGGGCTACAAAGTGAGCTCAAGGCAGCCTGAACTGCATAGCGAGACCCTGTCTCAAAAAGACAAAAAACAAACAAAAAGGGATCTACACGTATTTTAAAAAATAGTTAATTATAGCAATGATCCTTATTACATAATGTTCCCCTTCTTTGATGTTTGGAAATGTCATACTCAATGTGATGCCATGATTTAATGCTAGTATTAAATTTCTACGTAGTGTGTTCATTTCTATATGCCCTTCCCCTCCTGTCACCCTGTTCCCACGGTGTTTTGAGCAGTGTAGCTTCATCCTGTATCCCTGACTCACCAACAACACTCCCAGAAACCCACCCTGCAGAAATAAGAACACGAATAAGCTCCAGGCTGCTCAGTATATTAGCGTTGCTACAAACTAGAACAAGAACAATTAGGGGAGAAAAACTGGGACAGTGCTTCACTTTATACTGGAGAACAGTGACTGGATAACTTACGGTAAAGCTGAATACCCAGGTGCTGGGGAGCCTACTGATGGCATATTACTAAGCTCAGAGTTGTGTCTACACACAGGCAGGTGAATCTGTTTTCTATAAACGTGTCTGCTACCAATGCAAACAGACCTCATGAATATAGAATAAACAAGGAGACTGCGCCTCCACCGGGTCAGGAGAAGCGGTTCGCCGGGCAGCCCAGTGGAGGGGTCAGTGGCTTCTCTTCCAGTTCTTGTTTTCTGTAATTAAGGGTAGATGCAGGCACACGGATGCTGGGCGGTCTTCCTCATAAAAGACGACACAGGAGGGGAGGCAGCGTACAATTGAACACAGCTGGTCTCTGCCCCCAGTTCCTGAGTCCCTTAGAATTTCCCCAGTGATAGGGGCGTCCTTGGCCATTCAGAGTCTCTTAGGAGTGGCTTAGGGCAGGACCCCTGGGTAGTCTCAGGCTTGAGGGGGAAGCACCCATTAAAGGGGTGGAGCCCAGCCCCACCCAGCAACCTCAGGGCAGGAGATGAGCCCTATAACAGTTCTTAAAGAAGATCCAGTGAGCTCCTCGGGTGCTGGAGGTGCCAGGAGAGCGACCCACTCCCCAGGGGTATGGAAACTGCACACCCCCCACTGTGCCCTGCACCTCCGCCACCTTCTTCCTAACACCATTTGCAGTGCACTGGTGCACGCATCTCCATGGGTCCTGCGAGCTGTCCTAACAGACCCTGGAGACTCACAGGCAGCTGTGGGGACTACGACTTGTACTCAGAATACAGGTAAACCTGGTGCCCATGATGGGCTTTGGGACAGTCTTCACTTGAGGGCACGAAACTGCATCTTTACCCGCTAGCAGCTGACTTTACATATTTATTTATTTATTTATTTATTTATTTATTTATTCGGGTGCCGGGAGTTGAACTCAGGACCTCACACTTGCCAGGCAGGCACAGTGCCGTTGAGACGTATCCTGGCCCTAGAATCTGACATTAAGTTCCCAGGCAGATCGTGTCGCAATTGAACTGAATCATAAGACATGCAGTTGGTGTCTGCCAGAGAACTGCTGGATGTAAAAAAGATGGCTGCTTGCACACGTGTGTGCGTGTGTGCCTGTGTGTGTGTGCCTGTGTGTGTAGCATGATGGACTGACCATGGCCTCTGCACTGAGCTATATCCCCAGCCATTTTAAATGTTTGTCTTGAGACTGAATCTCACTAAATTGCCCAGGTCAGGTTCAACTCAAATGTGTGATGTTCCTGCCTCAGCCTCCCAGAATGCTAGAAATACAGGCATGTGCCACCATGCCCAGCTTTCTTTCTTTTACACAGAGGAAGGTAACAAGCAGGCTGGACAAATGGGGCAGCAAGGAGAGAGGCCACTACGTGTACCATCATGGTGGTTCCTGTTCCATCAGCAGAGTGGGGTTAACAACTTCCCACCGGAGCATTTGGGCAGGGGCTTGGTTTCCCAGGGGGCCGGGAAGTTGGCATCCTGCAGACTGACAGCCCAGCCAGGCTCACCAGGGCCCAGCTGTCAGCAGGCGGGCACAGGAAGCCACACAGCAGGCGTGGTTGCATCGAGGGCCCTGGCTCTTCCGAATAAGCACCCCAAGGAGCAGCAGAACCCCCTGCTGATGACCAGTGAGCACCAGCAGCTCTGCCTCTAAACCCCACGCACCGAGGGCCTTTTTGTGGAGAAACTCAGAAACACTGAAAATGGAAAGAGAAAAAGGGTTTTTTTTTTTCTTTCTCTCCTGTGCTTTCATGTCTCATCACATGGCATTTTCAACACCAGAAGGTTCTTTCTTGGAATTATTTCTCCCTTCCAAGAATATTTTAAAACATCTCATAGCAACCCCAAACAGAAAAATAAATCCCACATGGTCAGGAATTAAGCTCTTCCGACTCCCACAAGGAGGCAGAGGAAAATAAAGGTGCCTCCTGCTTTGTTTGCAGCACAGCCTGTGGTCACTGCAGGTGACACTGCAGGTGACACACGGCCTGTGAGCTGTGCAGGGCCAGCCAGGAGCTGTGTCTGTCCCACTGTGCCCCACTGCACCCCTGAGCCCCACATGGTCATGTGGACCTCACATCTTCCCTCAGAAGGGGCGTGGGCCCAGGCACACAGAGCAAGGCAGCATGGCAGGGGACTTGTGGCCCCCGAGTCTAGCACTCGAGCATTTCTGAAACTCACAGGCGTGTGTTCCTCATTTTTCTCCCCAGTGTGAGCTTGCAGCATGGCAGGGAAAGTGTCCTTAAGTCAGAAGGGTGAAGTGACTTGCGGACGTCTCAGAGCTCCCCAAAGCATGACCAAGTTTTCTTCTTAGAACTGGCCAGTGTCTGGTGTATCACACCATCTTGCTGGCTCTGTCCCACAAGCGCGTGACCCCGTCTTAGCAAGAACCCCACCCCGCGTGTTGACTGCTGATGCCTGCCGTGCAGAATAGAACTGGCACTTGGTCGCCGCTGGGTAAGCATGGACTGGTACGCTCACTGTTGCTGTCTCCATTGTCACTGTCATTCCAGCGTCCTCCCAGAAGGTTTTCCGTGGGAGCATCACTTGAGCTGGGATGTGAAGGATAAAGAGCAGCAAACGAGGCTCAGAGTGATGTGTAGCAAGGGGACCACAGGTGCAAAGGCCCAGGGGCAGGAAGGAGCATGGAAGGCTGAGGGCTGAGAAAGGGCCAGTGGAGCTGGGGCAGAGAGAGCAGGAGAGAAGCTTGGGGTACAGAGACGGGTACCAGACTCTGCAGCTGGCAACACCTGCTTTACCTGGGACAGCTCCAATCACACTATCCATGGACCATCATGACAGACACCCACCCTGTCTAGCCAACCCACATACCCTGCCTCGTGACCAAGACCAACCTTGAATCTGCTCTATACCACTTCTTCCTTCAAGTCCAGTACATCGGTCACGACGTGCTACGTGAGCCCCACCAGGCACAGCTTCACCAACAACAGCTAAGGAAGGACAGGGAGTCGTACCCCACCAGTGGCCAAGTCACCAAACTACAAGACTTGAGAGCAAGTAATGTCGTTAGTACCCACACGCTCCACCCCTGGATTCAACCCCTGCAGGTCCAAAATACTTGGGGAGAATATTGCATCTGTTTTGAAAAGGTGCCTTTTTCCTTGTCACTGTCCCCTGTACAGTCCACCCACAATTTACATAGCATTGACACTGTCATGTATGTGACTGAATGCACACAGGTAAGGTGCAATGGCCTCTGTGTAGAAGGAACTTGACCAACTCAAACCAATGGTGGTGTCCACACGGGGTCCTGGGACCAAGCTCCTGTGACTACTGAGTACCAAATATACAGACATGTGAAAGAAAGATTCATGGGTGGAAAGAGCAGAATAGCCTCAGAAGCAGACCGCAGAGCTGTGGTCATTTGATTTATAATGAAATCAACATGACAAGCAAAGGAGATGGGAGGTGAATGTATTTTTTGGTAAGTGTTGCAGGCATGATTGATTTTTCCATATGGAAAGAGTGTCCTGACTTTTATCTCACACCACACACACAAAATCAACCCCAGGCACATTGCAGATCTATATGTGAAAGATAATATAACAACATTTTTAGAAGAGAAGAGAAAAACACACCTTTGGACTTTGGACTAATTCAGGATTTCTTAAATAGGAAACAGAGAATATTAAACTTTCAATAATAAATAATAATAACAATAAGCTGTATAAAATTAAGAACTTCTCTCCATCCAAAGGCATTTCTAGGACAGCAAGAGAGGAGACGGAAGTTGGGAGAAGGTTTCAGCGACACACCTCTCCAGGAAAGGCCATGTGCTAGGAGTGAACAGCACTTATACATTGATAATGTAAGACAGACAGCACAATGGAACCCAACTATTTTCTTCCTTTTTTTTGTAAATACAAGAACATTTTTGTTTTAGTATTTATTGCTGAGCATGAATTCTGACACCAGTGGGTACTTTCTGTGGTTCTCTAGATAGCCTGGTGTGGTGGTATGTGCCGGTTAGGTGAGAACTTGGCTGAGGCAGGAGGATTCCAAGTTCTGGGCTACATATAGAGGCTTTGTCTAAAAAAACAAGACAAAACAAAACAAAAACTAATCCTTCAACTCCTCAAAAAGAATGATTTGCTTTAAAAGAATGAGGTTCTTATTTTATTCATGTTCTTCCACTGGCCAGGTAGAGAAAGAATTCTTGTTCTTGAAGGTATTTGTGTTTGATCTGAGCATTTCCTATTCTGTCTAGACTCTGTCTCCAAGATCTGCACATTTTTCTACAAGGGGAGGTTAGAATACATTTCAGGGGCTTGAAAATGCCAACTGGTAAGAAAGTCTCTTTTTTAAAAAAAATTATGTATTTATTTTTTATTTTAAAGGGAATAAAACAATGAAAACAGGGATAAGACAGTAGAAAACCTACAACAGTTACTAGATTGCTCTTTTTTTGGGGGGATTGAATTTGTGACCTCGTGCTTGCCAGGCAGTGCATATTGTCCTCTGAACAGCTGCTCAGACCACCAGCTATAGGCTGGCTCACAGGCAGGGCCTTAGCTTCTCTCCTGGCCCTCCCCACTCTGTGCTCCAGCTGGCTCACAGGCAGGCGCTGAGCTTCCTTCCTGGTTCTCCCCAGCCCCGCAACTATTTTCAACAAAAGGCTGAGATAGTAATTTTATGAATGAGGACTGTTCCATGGCACACAAATGTGTGAGATGGTGTGTGGTTTTATAAGTCATCAAGAGAAGAAAAAGTGGAATGATCAGCCTATAATATTTTACAGCAACAGTAAGCAGTGACTGGGAAATTAAGATGCTAAATATTAGCAAAGAATGTGGTACAACTGGAACCCCCTTTTATTGCTTAAAAAAGTGTGAATTGGTGGAAAAGTTTGGAAAAGTGACTGTCAGTGTAAGGCTGAATGAATGTGCATATCTCATGACCCAGAAATTATGCTCCTCACTACATACTTAATAGATATGCACATGTGTTTAGTAAAAACCATTCATAAAAATAATTCATAACAGCACTGTTCAAGAGAGTATAAAACTGGAACCTACACACATGCTCAGCAGTGAGGGGTTGTGTGGATAAATTGTAGTATGGCTGCAACATAAAAACTTCCAGCTGTTAAATATCTGCAGCTCTGTGCAGTAATAGCACTAAAGTTTTAACAAGCATAATAGAGGGAGAAAAGTCATACACAAAACAGAATCCCATTTCTACGTTTAGCAAAGTGAAATCACGCTATGCTTTTGGAAATTAGGGATGTGCTTACACTTACGAAATAGCACGAGAGAGTCTTGGCTGTGTATTTTTGACCTGGTTACACAGTGAATCTCCATTGGTGAAAATTTGTCTACCTGCCCATGTATGGGTGCCTTTCTGAATTTCTTTCAATTTTTATTTTGTAGTAATCCATGTTTGCAGTACGTAAGAGTTACATTCTTTGTGTGGAGTTGTATGTGACACATCTTAATTCCTTTTTTCATCTTCTCTTTCCTTTTTCTCCATTATTTCTATCTCTTGGTTCCTTTTTTCAAAAGATCCATTTCTCTGCTTCCTACTATCTTCTCTTTTGTTCTTTATTCATACTTTGCGTTTCTCATATAAGAGAAACCATGTGATATTTAAACTTGTGCATCCGATTGATTCACTCAACACTATGGTCTCAAGGTGCATGCATTTTCCCACACAAGACTCAAGTTTACCTTCCCTTGTGGCATAATACTACCCATGATGTGAGGACCACATTTCTTTAACCGTCCATCTGTTGGTGGACATTTAGGCCACCTCCAAGATTCAGCTGTTACTCATGTGCTGCTATAAACACAGGCATGCATGGATCATTGTAATGTGATGTATTTAACTCTTCTGGAAAGATACCCAGAAGAGGAATAGCTGGCTCAAATGAAATTTCTAGTTTTTGAGGAATCTCCATGCTGATTTCTACAGTGTCATACTAGTTTACATGCCCAGCAACCAGGTTAAGTTTCCTTTCTCACCACTGCCTCACGAGGGTGTATTATTATTTGATTTCTTGATGCTCATTCTTTCTGAAGTACAGGTTTTCTGAATTGATCTTACCCTTCAGTAAAAAAATTTTTTTAAATGCTTGTTGGCCTGACGGCTGCACACCTTGTCTTGGGAGCTGCCATCTGCATTCTTGTGATAAAACAGCTTGGAGAAGAACACCCACGTGTGCAAATGGAAACACAGAATGTTGCCGGAATCAGTGGGAGCTCAGTGCACTGCACCAGAGGGAGGGACTAGCGTCCTCCACGCTTCACGAGACTGACCAGAGAAAAACAGGCAGGAGCCGCATGTGGTGCGACCTCCTTGTACCTGTGAGGACGGCCCAGAGGAGAGAGTGAACGTCCACAGCAGAACCCAGAGGTTTGTCCTCAGGATAAAACACCATCTTATCCTGACAGAAAGGAAGGAGACTACGGGGAAAGACCTGTTAAGAGAAGATGGCCAGGAAGAGCAGCAGAAAAAATACATTTTGTTTTCAGGATTCGAGTCTTCTCTGTTGACGAGTATCCAGTGATTCCTGTCTCCTCCTCTTCCTGCAGCAGGGTGGACACCCTACAAAGTCAGATTTCCTTTACATACAAACGTCTATCACAAAAGGGATTCTGCTTTCAAAGCTTCTGAGTGTCTGGTGTTTCCTAAAATTATGGGCTCAGGATAATCCTTATGCCAAAGAGGCATCCCGTGGGGTGGCTCTCCAGAGCCCAGTCGTCATTCCAGTCCAGCTCCTGGCTATGATGATAAGCCATAGTGGTAGTGGACCCTATCACAGGAAGGACAGTATGGGGTCTCTCTGCTCCATTTCTTAAAATGGCATTTGAATCTGTCCCTATTGCAAAATAAAATGAAACTGTAAGAGTGTACTTGTGCCCTGGAGCTGCCTTGAAGAGATATACATCATCACCTTGGCAATGGTAAGTCTGGGGGAAAAACTAGGAAAGAGTTGAAAATAAAAGAGGCCTCTACTGTGTTAGCCAGACAAGCTTTAACAGAGATGTGTTTGTGTCTACTTTTGTATTTTTTCAAAAGTAATGTCTCTTCCTCTTCTCCCCAAAAAGTCAGTTTCCAACCTCCACCCCCTAGACCAGCTGGGTTTTTTAGACATGCATTGATACAGCCCATCTTTACCCCAAACACATGATACACAGAGTTGTCTGAGAAGTGACAATTCTCGAACAGAGAAGCTGGAGCAATTCAGGTGTGCAATAGTGGCCGCTGTGGAACCAAATTCTGGGGTCTATTTGGGAGGATCCCAGATGCCTCCTCTGTGTGAGATCAGAAGTTGTAGTGTGGTTCCATGTGTGGTCACAGAGAATCATAGGACAGCTACAGGCCAAGAGTGACCCCAGAACAGAACACCTGTCAGAGAAACCACGTGGTTACTTAGACCAAGGAGACTGGAGATTTGTTTTTCCATAGCCCTTTGCCCAAAGCTTGTGTGATAAATTCAGGTTTTACAGAGTGAATTTAACTTTTGAAGCTGTATAGAACATTGTTATGGCTGTGCCTAGATGTCCCCCAAAGCCTCATGTGGTCATAGGAGGGGCTTTTTCAGAGGTGGCTGGATCTAGAGTCTGTGACACTGGGATTGATTCATGGTGCAATGTTAGAATCAAGGGCACCCGAATTATGGTTGTGAGTGTCACCTGACCTAAGCAGTATGGATAAAATATAAGGGATAAAAGAAGTTATGGTTGTCAATTGCTACTTTGCTACTTTCTGCTCCCCATGGACTGTTGTTCCCCTGCCACGCCACCTTGCCTTGGAACCAGCCGATTATGGACTGAAACCTCTACAAACTGTGAGCTAAATAAACCTTTCTTCCTTTAACTTTGAGTGTTGGGCATTTTTGTGTTAGCAATGAGAAAAAATTACTAAGACAATCGTCAAGAGGAATGCATCCATTATTGTCCTCACCCCTTTTAGTTCTGACACATTCTTTATTTCCTGTTGCACAGTGACTAGAACGGTACAGAGATCTTCCACTAGGCTGTAACTTTAGAGGAGGAGGGAAGTTTTATCCTTCTGAATTTTCACAGTGTTTTTGGTGCATGTATATTTTTTGTAATGTGGTTTAGACAGAAATGGCTCTTCTGTCACCAAATTAACATAACTCCAGGTCCTGCTTCACGTTTTCTACCTAAAACTCTACGTTTGCACTGTCTAACTTTTTTTTTTACATTATCATTATTGTTTTGGTTCCATTTTTAAAAAAGTATTTTCTATAGGTCCCATTCTCATCTTCTTTTTCACCTTTAATTCTTTAGGTTTCACCAGTATTAGGAATGTGGGAGAGAAAGCAATTTTCAGCCTGAATTTTTAAGCAATGAAGAAAGTTAAATGTACTCCCAGACAGTATTGGCAGTAAATTGCAGGGGTTGGTGGGGTTCTGGGAGCCATCAGCGCCGGGACCCAGACTAGCGGCTGCATCCCCAGCCTGGTTGTCCTGTGGGCACCAGCCCTGCATCGAGTGGATCTGTGAACAGGCGGCATGGCAAGGTCGTGATGCAGCTGATGTAGCTAGGACCCGCACAAACGAGAGCTCTCTGACTTCCATGTGCAGTGCTGGTTTTATTAAAAAGTGAAAGTTTGTGGGCCCAGCTGACACTCCCTCCCCCACCCCCTAGGGAGAATTTCTTTCAAGTCTCAGAGTCTCCTCACCAATCTTTCATTGGCTTCTGAGTGAGGGTTACGGACCACAAGCCTCCTCAACAATGCCAACGAGGAGCCCAAGGACCTGAGTCCTGTTGTGACTCAGTCCCTCACTTTAACTCCAGCATAGGATTCTTCCTCCTGCTTTGACGCTTAACTACAGCGAGACACCTAGGGCCCTGGAGCCCCACTCCTTCCGCTGGCTTGGCCTCCCTTGCTCTCGGTACCCTCCACTGCTGTCTTCCCTCCCTTCTGGCTGAATCCTGGGTCGCCCTCCCTGTCTCCCCAGCAAAGAATGTTCCAGGGAAGACAGTACTCCACCGTGCCCACCAGTAAGGGACCCTGGGTTAAGATGACTTACCCTGCCCCAGCCTGGACCCGTGGGAACCGAGAGATGACACCAGCAGTGGGTTCTTTTTTTTGGTAGCAGAGTTTGAACTCGTGACCTCGTGCTTGCCAGGCAGGTGCTTATGCCACTGAGCTAAATCCCCAGCCTCAGTAATGGATTCTTTTTCTGGTGCCTCGTTACGAACCAGTGGTGAAGCCAGATGGCCTCTCTCAAACATTTTTCTCAAGTAGAAGCTTCTAATGTTCCTACATCTTCAAGGTCAAGGCAGTGAGTCAGAAAACTTCTGGTTTCCTCTACATTATTCAAGACTATTGGTTGCATGTGGTAGAAATACAGGATAAATAAAGTTGAAGTAAGGGGAAAACATTATCTCAGATGCTGGGAATAACTCACAGAGCAGACAGTAAAACGTGGGTAGGCAGACTCTTGGGAGGAGACCCAGGTCGGCGCCACCAGACCCCCTGGTCCCGGTTTCCCACACAGCTCGGCTTTCTCTGCAGGCTGTTGCCCTTGGCCTGGGTGGGAAGCTCTTCTGGTGCTTGTGTCTCACTCACATCAGCAACAGCAGCAGCAGAAAGGACAGAGTCTTGGTCTCCCTTTGCCTGGGCAATCTAGGAACCACCAAGATGCCCCAAAGAGGTTGGGGGACACCCAGGATAATGACAAGCATGTTACTGTCCCAGAAGGGGAGACAGGACTGTCTCAGTGGTCTCACTTCCTGCCTGGGGCTGAGCAGTTAGTCCTGGACTCTGCCGAGGGAGGCAGTTGCTGGTCTAGTTCTCTAGCTCTGCCTTCCTTGTGCTCTGCTTGTTCCCTGATTCTACTCACCCTGCCTGGAAAGCACGAAGCCCAGCTCCAGGCCCTAGGGAAAGGGGTCTGGTTGTATGGGTTGCATCAGCTCCCTGGGGGGCCTCTGACCTACTGGACTGCAATGGCCTTTGGGTGCCTGGAACGGCACCTGTGCTCCTGCTGCAGCCCTCCTGGATCCAGCTCTGCTGCACTTTCTCGGGCCCCTGCACCCCCTCCAGGGAGGGGCTGCGTTGGTACTGTTGAGAAGCCCCCGACCGAGGGTCCTTCCGTCAGGACTTCATGCAGGTTTGTCTGTCTGTTGCCCGAGGAAGGCCTTCCCCAGTTCTCAGGAGTGCTTCTGGAGACGAAGCATTTGGCAGGTTCAGCCCAGGAAGACCTTGAACCCCGGCCTCCTGCAGTTCCCTTCCTTTCTCCGTGCACTCACCAGAGTGCCTGACACAGCAGGGCAGGTAACAGCACCTGGACACAGGTTCCTAGGGTCCTTCTCTCGGTGTGCCCCAAACTGCTGCAGACTCTTCAGGGGCGCATCTGCATCTCGAGGGCATCCTCTGATTGCTCTGATGGCCACTGCCAACCCCGACACCAGTGCCAGGCCTCTTAGGACCTCCTTCACAGCAGCATTCCGTATCCCTTTCTGGTACCCAAGAGAGATCAGATCCCAGTGCAGGGACAAACGATGCCCGATCTCCATGGCTCTCAAACCCAGCTTGATTCTCTCTTTCGCTGGCCGGGTTAGCAGAGGTCTGGCCCACGGCGCCTGGCTGGGGAAAGTGCAGCCTACACACACCTGCCCAACCCAGCAGAAGCCAAACCACCAGAGCAAAGCTCTACCAGTGAGCGCTGAGCTGCGACTCCTCGGGGCTGTGACCCTACCAGGCCAGCTTCCCTCTGTCTCAAGTAAAAAGTGTTTTTCTGAACTTGGTTGAATAGATCATTAAAAAATAACAATGAAAGAATGCCCCGATTGCCTGTGTTGAACCCTGGAAAGATCCAACTGCATGGTAAAGTTACACAAGTAGCTTTTCTGTAAAGAATAAAGAGAGGAATGAGAAGAAAGGAGAGGTGGGGTCCAGGCGTGTGTATGTCCCTCTGTCTGTCTTCTTAAGCAAAAGCATTGTCACCTGCCTAGCTTTTACCTGCTGGGCTTAGCAGATAGATGGGGGGTCCTGGAACCGGGCATTAGGCTGAGATTTCAGCCCGTTTGAACTCCAAGCCTGGGACTTTAGTGGCGATCTTTGCAATGTGCTGATGTCTGTGTGCCTCAGTTTCCCTCCCTGTAAAACGGAGGGGAACAATGCCAAACCGAGTGCCGTCTTGAGGGTGAAGTAAATTGCACCGTGTTCCTGGCACACAGCAAGTGCTCCCTGACGGTGGCACTTATCGGTACTTAAATATTAATTATTTAAGTGAGATTCCTCAGGTTGTTCATTATTCATTAAGGACTCATTATTAATTATTATTACTTTAAAAGATTGATCAGGGGAGATAGTCACTACTTTTTAAATACACGACTGTGGTTTCTGAAGTATTTCCATGAATACAATTTGCTTTTATAACTGAAAAAAGTGATTAAACAGCAGTAGAAGCGACTGCTGGAGGCTTGGGATTGGTTTCTGGGAAGGGCTGGGTCTCTGGGCAGACAGGGGACTCTGGGTGGCCTTTGATGTCTCTCTCCTCCCAGAGCCCTAAAATGAGTCACGGCCTCTCCCGCGGTCTTTTGTCATCCCTAAACTGGAATCTGGATCATTCCTGAAAAAGAAATGCTCTGCAGTAACAGGCAGACTTCCTGGCACAGCAAGCAGAGCCCGGCGGGCGGCTCTGGAATGCGGCCCGAGGCCACCGCGCCTCCGCGGTCTTGGCGCTTCCTCGCTGGCCTGGCTGCGGAGGAGACGCAGGCCGGGTCCCTGCAGAGTTCGGGGCACGGAGCTGAAGGTGAAGATGGTGGTGGGTGCTCTGCAGGCCTGGCACCGTGAGGAGAGCAGTAAACCTGGCTAAGTCATAAAACTTGCCCGGGTCAAGAACATTGCAAGAGGGGAACAGAGGGAAAAGGAAAAAAAAAAAAAACATAGGAACTAGGGACCAAGGGCCTCCTCGCTGAGCTACATTCCTGGCCCTTCTCGATTTGTTTTCCTATTTTGAGACAGAATCTTACTAAATCGCACAGCTGCCCAAGCAGAGCTCAAACTTGCAAACCTCCTGCCTCAGCCTCCCAGAGTGCTGGAATTACAGGCATGCACCACCACACTCAGCTGGCAAATTCAATTTTTAGAAAGACCTTTAATGAATCACTTTTGCATGTCAATCCTGATGGAGAGTGTGTAAAAGGATTTAACAGTAACAGAAGAAAAACACAGATAGCCGACACAACAGACAAGTTCCTCACTCACTCTGTGAAAGTTCTTAGTAGAGATTTCCTCAGCTACTGACCTACTTGCACCTCTTCCTGACCTTCTTATAGAGGTACATCATTCAGGTGGTGCAGAACGGAAATTTGGGGTGCTCAGCTCCCCTGCACACTTTATCCTTTGGGAACCAGAGAACTCCGGCAGGGGACTCTGCCATGCTACATCTCCTGGGCAGCGCCCGCCCTCAGGAGTCTGTACTGGCAGTTTGTCTGGGTGTCCATACAGCCAGCGCCGCAGAGGGTGGGGAGCATGTGCTCCTGGCCTGATGTTCCAGCTTCCAGACTCTCCCAGCTCTCGGCTGAGGCTACATCCTCCTCCGTCTGTATTGAAAGTCACAGGGACGCGTCAGCCCTGCCTGTTGCTCTCCAGTCTTCCTTCTGGTACTGTTGGTTCGAAGGCCAAGGAAAAGAACTTCCCATCATGAGACCCCTTCAGAGACCCCAGCCATGCATCCGGAAGCTGCTCGTGAGGACAGATAATCAAACAAATGCACATTAAGAGTAAAAATGACCAGTGGTGTTCCCTGCCTGCTGTTCCAGAGTATCAGAGAGAATGGCCCGGGCCACCTGTGATGCCAGGACTGTCACTGCCCATCACGAGGCAGCTGTAACCTTCAGCCTTAAGACTGTCCAGTGCCTTTGACCTCATCATCTCCCCTCCAGGACCCTATCCCAGCCACCTAAACTCACACACACACTTTTCCTAGTAGTCCTGTTCATATAGTAATGTTTGGGCACAATTGTAATGTAGGGACACATTTATGAGATGGTAAACTTACAGATATTTCATGATCAATTAGAGGTCTCTGACCAGGTTTCTGTTCTGCTATTTCTGCTGAATTCAGTTGACCTTGATGGTGTCTACAGCCCAGCTGCTGACCTCCGATAAGCACTGAGTCAGAGTGATCGTCTATACCTTAAGGCGCCCTGGGCTAATTCAAGGGCCCCTCCCCAGAATGCTCCTAATTATGAAGCACATTACGAACTGTGCTCACTCTGCCCCTCCCCTTGTTCCCTCTCCTTGTTTTTGTATTATAATAAATTCCTTTATTTCAAGATATGGCCCAATGTATGTAACCAATTGTGTAACAGTCACTTGCTTTGCACCTCCTGCTTCTAAGTTCTATGTAAACCAAACCCTTCCTAAATTCAGCGCTGTTGCCTTTGAGGAATTATCCCTCAACAGTCCACTGGTGTAAAGATTAAATGCTGCCTTCATATCTCCTAGGTGCAAAGAGTCTTCCTTTCCATTTGGTTTGGTTTGACTAGGCTTGGTTTGGGAATTTTCCCACAACAGTAAGAGTAAAACCATCTCAATGTCCCAAAATGGAAAATGATCCTATAAACAATGGACCAGCCACACAAAGCAGTGTGCTAAGGCCACATGGGTCACTCACAGAGTCCTTCTCCCTCTGTTGGACACCGCAGTGAGACACTGGGATCGGTACTGAGGGTGGCTGAGGCAGGAGGATTGAAAATTCTAACCCTGAGCAACTTAGTAACTTGATGTGAACTTGTCTCGAAATTTAAAAATTAAAATAAAAAAGATTGGGATGTAGCTCCATGGTAGAGTCTCCCTGGGTTCAATCCCCAGTAGAATAAATAAATACATGCAAAAATAAGTGTTGAACCAGGTATACTGGTGCAAGCCTGTGATCTCAGCAGGTGAGGCAGCAGGATTGCTAAGAGTTCAAGGCCAACCTGGGCTACATAGCTCAAGGCCATCCTCGACGACACAGGGAGACCCTGTCTCAGAAAAAAAAGTATGAAATATTTCATAATATTCCTGTCATGTAACATGAAGAGATGAAAGCGAAAATAGCATCATCAGCAAAGTAAAAATCCAAAAAAAAGGAGCTGCATACAGACCCCAGTGGGATTTGTATCTTAACATTCCATCGAGAGTCATTGTTATTTTTGCATTTTTCTTTTTCTACATCCTGCACATTATCTGTAAGGTGAGCATGTTATTGTGACAATAAGAAAAATCATAGCAGAGCCTGAAATGAGTACAATATTAACATTGAGACAATATTAACAAAATCTGGAAAACTCAGAGGACTGAGCTGCTGGCCCAGACTGGCTGTGTGGACCTGGCAGGAAGGAGGACACAGGACACTGAAGTGTCCCCTACCCACCAGGAGAGGAGACAGCTTGGCAGAGGACGGAGCCACATGGAACAGAGGCACCGTGTGAATTTCCCTTCAGTTGAGACCACAGTGCTGTCATTTCGCCTCTGCCCTACTTACGACCCCCCTCTCTGCTGGCTGGATCCCTGCCCTGGCTGCCACCTGCACTGGGGTCCACCCGGGTCCCCCTGGGCGAGCTCCCACCCTGACTCCCGGATCCTGAGAGAGAATGTTCCTGGGATGATCAGGAGAGGGCACCAGGGTGCATCGTGACACTCACCCTGGCTGCGGGGCTCAGCGAAGATTCCTCACCACAGCTGCACAGCGGAGAGCTGTGACTACTGGGGAGGGGTGGCTCTCTCCAGCGCCCCCATCGAGGCTCAGCGGGCTTTAGCCAAACCCTCAGCCCCAGAGAGGACTGCCACCCGCCTGCTGTGGGTACTGTGCCACCCGCCCACTGTGTGTACTGTGCGGCGCCTGTCTCTTGCCTCTGCCCTGGTGCCCCAGGCCTCTGGACTCTGCTCCTGAGTCAGTGTGACCAGCTGGCCCGGCTCTGGTATAGCCATGGCCCAGGAGGAAAGACCCTGGGGCCCTGGGCATCGGAACTCTGGGCACGATTCCCAGGGCCTCCCCACCATATCAGACAAGTCCTTGGTTCACCTCTCTGCACCCCAGGTTGTACCCCAGCTTGCACCCTGCATGCAGACAGGCAGTATAGCTCATAGTTCTGCTGCTTGGATCAAGGCAAGGCCCGGATGGCTGCAAAGAGCAGCTCGGCTGCAGCGAGGTCGTCCAGCTCTGCCATGGCCAGGATCTGAGTTGACCCAAGGGGCCTCTCCACGCAAGACAGGGAGGGCTCAGAGTTCCTGTGAGCTCCATGGCCCTGCCCGTGAAGTCAGCGGCCGCGTTGTTGGTCTCTAAGCTCAGAACTGCATTGTCTTCATGGTACTGGTCCTGCTCTACCTGCCCTTCAGGTGAGCTGACCCCCCTCACATGCACAGCTGGCAGAGGCCAGAAGAGGGAGGCCGTGGCTACCAGGCACTCATGGTCAGATGGGGGCCGAGTGTGCTGTGTTTTGATTTACCCTCAGGCATTTGGTGTCGCTAGCAGCACTGAGCAAGAGGACAGAGCAAGAGGACAGCGCGGTCAGCGGTGCCTTTGAGACACCGCCAGCCACCTGCAGAGTGGGCTGGAGAAGGACCTGGGCTCAGGGTGGCCACCAGGGAGGCTGTGCCGCAGTTCCAGAGAAGGCCACAGTCGCAACAGAGGATGCGTGACTTAGATTCTGAGAACCCAGGCAGCTCCAGCCATGCATGCATGTGCCTCCCCAGGCCCTCTGGAGTGTGGTAACTCAGGAGGACACCCCCCAGCAGGATGGAGATGAGAGGAGCCAGGCAGAGACCCGCCCTCCCCAGCCAGGTGGCAGAGGCTTCTGACACTGTCCTCTCCATCCACCCAGGCAGGACTGTGCATCTCCACTGCTTGAGGCCAATCGGGGACCATATCGACACACGTGGACAGAGTCATGTAGAGCAGTGACCAGTGTCACGCTACTTTGGTACATGGAGCACTCCAAGATGATCATGGTTGCCCTTATGAAGTGAAGGCAAATTTCCTCAGTCAGAGAAAATCACATCCCGAGAGAATCAGATGTAAAGCTCAGAGCATCTGCAAGAATCACCATGGCAACAACCTTGCAATTTGGACTCGTAAATAAGAGATGTATTTACTTTGATACTGAAACTGAAGGAAGAAAGCTGCAGTGACAACAGCATAGAGATGATGACAAGTGTCTCTTCTGGGTTCCTCTGTAAAGAAAATATAGACAATGAACCATTTCCCAGGGGCAATGTGTAAATCCAAGGTTCTTTTTTGACCTTACAAAGTGAATGGTACTTGGTGAGGAAGACAAATCATTCAGAATTTTCCTTATAGTTTTCCTTTGAGATAATTGCAGAATTACGTGTAATTGCAAGAAATAATATAGAGATTCTATAAATATTTTACCCAGTGGCCTCCGATAGTAATATTTTGTATAGCTGCAGTCTAATGTCACACCTGTGAAACTGGCATTGGTACTATGGTTTGTTCTTTGTTTGTTTTTGTTTTTATTTTGAAACAGGGTCATGCTATGCAGCCCAGGCTAGCCTGGAACTCCAGGTCATCCTCCTGCCCCAACTTCCCAAGTGCTGGGATTACAGTCATGTGTCACCATGTCCAGGCATGGTTCAGTTTTGAGGAACTCTTAAAATACACACTATCACATTTGACAATATGAAAATGTAATACTTCCATGTTAAATTAAATGATAAGAAAACTAAACAGGGAAAAAATATCTTTGCATTCATCATAGCAAGGAGTTTAGATTGAGTGTGTTCACTAAAAAACATTTAATGATTCTTAAAAATATTGTGATGGCCTATAGAACCATAACCAAAATTACCCTAAAATAGTCACATCTAAGTCATTTACAGGCACTGCTGGCTGGATTCACTAACAGAGATGACTATTACTTCTTGCATCCTGTAACTCACAGTCTCCATCCAGTGTCACGGTCTAAATTTCTTGTGTCTTTTTTTAAATCAATACATGCATTCAGCAGATATCTATATAACTATGACCAATTATTTTTCTAGCTGTTAGGAAAACAGGTGGGAACCAAACATCCTTTGGGGAGCTGGTCTTCTCAGCCAACCCTCCTATTTCACTTCAGCACAGCTGCACTGGGTTAGGTAGGATTCCCACAGCATCCAGCAGGTTCAGAAGAGCTTTAGGGAGAATCCCCTTCCCTCCCCATTCATTCTCTGCAGTGCTGACCCTTCCAACAGACATCTGATCACTTCCGGTTCATGCTCAAAGTTCACATCCGGTTCATACTCAAAATACTTCCGGTATTTCTCTTCTTCCTCTGACACCCCTCAGGTGCAGATCTGAGCCTCTTGCAGCTGCTGGTGTCCAGCCCACCTGCTTGCTCATCTGTCAACCATCCACCTTCCTCCCTGTCACACAGCTGGCACCAGCTTCCTGTCTTTGCACATGGTCCCTGCAAGGGTGCTCCATGAGCCCTTGGTCCTCTTCGTATCTTTCTGCCAGCAAAAGTCCTCATTAACCTTTTAGTCTAAACACAACCTCCTTTGCTGAATGAAAGGGAGGAAATTCCACTCAGTGGGAGAATGCCAAGTGGCTAGGTGTTGATCGGGTTCATGCCTGTCACTCCCCTCAGGATAGCAGATGTGTTGGTTTCAGCCTGATTTCTACTTAATACACTTGATGCTGTTCCAGAGCATAGCAGGGATCTCTTCCCGGTGCTGCATTGCACGTACTTGGCATTGCCTGTCCATTCATCCATTTTAAAAATTGTTTATTTTTATTAGTAATGATTGCATGCATGGTGTGGAGTCGATGCATGTACATAACACATCTTAATTCTTCTTTTCACCCCCTTCCCGTCCCTTCCATCTCTTGGGCCCCTTCCTTTTGCAAAAGATCGATTTCGCCATTTCTTATTAGCTCTCTTTTATTTTTCTGCTGAATTATTTATATTTTGGGTTTCTTTTATAAGTGAAACCATGTGGTATTTCAGCCTATGTGTCTGATTTATTTAATGTAACATCATGGTCTCCAGCCGGGGATTTAGCTCAGTGGCTTAAGCGCCTGCCTGGCAAACATGAGGTCGTGAGTTTGATCCCTGGTACAAAACAAACAAACAAACAAACAAACAAACAAAAAACCATTACGGTCTCCAGGGACATCCATTCTCCTACAGACAACCCAAGCTTACCCTTCTTTATTGCAGAGCAGAACTCTGTTATGTTTAAATGCCACAAGTTCTTTATCTATTCGTCTGTTAATGGACACACAAGCTGCTTTCAAGACTTACCTATTTTGCATTGTGCTACTACAAATCTGGGTATGAGTGGGTCACTGTAATGTGGTGTCTTTAACTCTTTCTGGAAAATACCCAGCTAGGTCAAATGGAATTTCTCGTTTCAGTTTTTTGAAGCATTTCCATACTGATTTCCATAGAGGCTGGATTAGTTTACATTCTCACAATCACTGTAGAAGTTTGCTTTTTCCTCTGAAGCCTCACCAGCATTTGTTATTATTTGATTTCTTGGAGATGAACATTCTTTCTGGGATAAGATGGAATCTCAGTGGTGTTTTAATTTGTATTTCACTAATGACCACACATGTTGAATATTTTTTCATATATTTATTGCATTTCATTATTTTTTTTCTGAAATAAAAGTCATACATTTTTGAAAATTTGAAGAGCATAAAGAAGAAAGCATCAAATAAGCAAGGATAACATTACAATGTTGGATCATATTTCCTTCATTTTTCTGGCACTTTTATTTACTTTTCACTCATTATAGATATGCAGCACAAGCCTCTAAGGTTTCTTCCACTTCAAATTATTAAAATATGTTCATCATGTGACACTGCTAAATTGATTTTTTATATAACATTTTACCTTCTCATCACTAAATGTGAATGTGTGTGGCTCAGCCACCATACATGCCTTCATCAATTCTAGCGTTAATTACTACTTCAAGAGGCAAAGTGTGGCCTTTTTCTTCATAAGATTCTCTCTATATATGATATATATATTGTTTGGTTGGTTGTTTACTTTTGATACAGGGTCCCGCTGTGTGTTTCAGGCTGGCCTTGAACTCATGGCAATCTTCCTAGCTCAGTCTCCTGAGTGCTGGGGTTATAGGTGTGTACCAACATACCCACATAAACTAGTTATTTACCAATATTTTAAATCCTTTCTCGATCTGGCTTACTGGGAGAAAAAATAAACATTTTTCTTGCCTGTAATTTGCCTTCCATGTTTTCAATTTTGACACATATTTGTGTGGGTGTGTACTCAAATCCATCCATTTTTTTAAAATCTCTTCTTTATTTAACTTTATTTAAAGAGGGGGGAAAAATAAAGCAAAACAGAAAAAAAAGGGTAGAAACAATACTGAATTTCAAAAAAATGAACAGTAAGAAATCACTAGTTGATACATTACATATTGTCTTCCTGGATGTAGTTGTTCAAGTTACAAAATCAAAGCATACAAAGTGGACATTCAGACAGTGAGGCTACAGACAGTTCTGTTCTCTGATCCAGCAAAAACTTAGCAACATAATTATCAATCCTACACCCTTAAATATACACGCAGTTATATCCTTTAGAGCACTTGCTTTTCCTCCTTTTGCTTTTTAAGCACATTATCTGTTTAGTTATATCATGGTTCAGTTTGCTCAGTACCTTACTGACCAATTTTGTTGTTATTTACTTTTTAAAATTTTTTGTTATTTATTATTATTTTTTATTTTATTTATTCATTTTATTTTGAAGGTAATAAAATACAGCAGAACAAGACAGGATATAGCCAACTGAGGCAGTGCAGTGAAATTGGCACAGAACCTCACGGCAGGTTACTGGGATAACAGCAATAGGTACAAGAGTATATCTGATTTTCTTCACAATAGTTGTTCCTTCAATCAGTAGAGCAATATCAAAGGAAATACTGAAATT
Organism: Hydrochoerus hydrochaeris; assembly: GCA_004027455.1. Lineage (NCBI taxonomy): Eukaryota > Metazoa > Chordata > Mammalia > Rodentia > Hydrochaeridae > Hydrochoerus > Hydrochoerus hydrochaeris. The sequence goes on from PVLA01007781.1 coordinate 88,032, forward strand.
ATAAAAACAGATATTGAATAGAGCAGCATCAATGATCAGAACAGAGCAAAGCAGAGATAAAAATATTTGCCTTCAAAGAGATGGCAGAAGAAAATCCCCCTTATTTGCTATATTGCCTATAGTCAAACTTGCAAGACATGCTCAGATCTCCGGCTCTCACTTGCTGGGGGCGGGATATGGATGGATGTTTGATTCTTAGCCCAAGCACCAGTAGGCTCACAGCAGCCCACCAGAGGGGTGAACTGGCTGCCCGTTTTCCCAGCACTCCAAGGTCCAACATGGCCTGTCGCGGATCTCAGGAAACGCCGATATGGTTCTCGCCCTGGGGTGGCCGCGGCCTGCCAGGCCACAGCCACTTACCTGAGTGGCATGCTGGCGGCTGCTTGTTTTCCCAGCCCCCCAAGGTCCAACATGGCCTTAAATCTCTTCTTTAGTTTGAAGTTTAGGAAGTCTTCACCCAAAGAACAAAAAGATTTTTTTCTCTTATTTTTTCTATTTAAAAAAATTTAACAGAGCTTTAATGCAACTGCGGCTTATTCTGCTGAGTAGCAAAGTCAAGAGTGGGTTTCCCCCATCTTGCCAAGGACTGTGTCATGTTGGATGGAGAATCATCCATCCTCCCGGTGATTAGCAGCACCTCGTCCAGCACCTGTCAAACATCGGTCTTTTCTGCACAGAACCCCCACTTCTGCTGGTACTTGTCACACTGAATCACTCATTGTAGGTCCACTCAGGGGACAATCAGGGACCGGGGCAAAGACCTTGCTCTCCTGTTCGGTGCTACAGTACCAGGCTGCAGAGAAAAACGCAGAGAGAGGGTGAAAGTGAAGCAGAGAACTGGGATGGTCAGTGCTCAGCGCTGAGCCAGGACCCTGAGCCAGCCAGCTCCTCGGAACTTAGCGACTGTGCGCTCTGCAGAGCGAGGGTCAGACGCCGGTGCCAGCAGGGTCGGTAAAGGAGGGGGCCAGACTTTTTGGGGTGAAGAGCAACTACTCTGAAAAACACAATATGCAATAAGTTAACATTGTTATTTTCTCATTATCCTGTTTCAAAACTCTGTATTATTGTTTTTATTTTTGTTTACTTTTCTCTCTTTAAAAAGTAAGAAAAATGAAAGTAAATTAAAATTTAAAAGCAAGAACAGAAGAGAGCAGGACTAGATCATGGTTAATGAGTAATTCATGTTTCCGGTAAAATAAACTACAGTGCAGGAGGAGGAATTTGGGAAGAGTCACCTGTCCCAGCTGCTGTGCTGTAACCTGTCAGATCCCCACAGCCGCACGGACTGTACCTCTGGTCTCTGCTGTGGTGTTGGCAGGGCCAAAGTGCTGACCCACGTGCCATCTGCAGTGCTCTCGGGGGTCAGGTGGGCTCCTCCGTGACTCCCGCTCGAAACGCCGCCCCTTCCCTGGCTGTCCCCGTGTCCCTGCAGTGTCAGGCTCTCCGAGCCAGGGCACCTGCACTCAGCTGCCCACTCCGATCACTTCAAATGCACCGGTCATAAGGGCTCATCCCGGTACCCTCAGGGAGCAATCAGCTCCCCAGCTAAACATCCTCCCCTGCAGGACGGGGGCATCTTGGTCCCACTGACGTAGTCATGACCCGGGCAGAAACCCCCCAAAGACAAAAGACGAGGAAACTCCTGGGTCCCTAATCTGCAGCTTAATAAATGCAGGATGTGTGTTTTCTTCTGAGGCAGAGAGTGAAACAGCATTTTTGCTGAAAGCTGTGACGTCTCAGGCATGGTGGATCACACCTGTAATTCCAGCACTGTGGGAGGCTGAAGGAGGAGGGTCTCTGAGTCGGAGCCCAGTTTGTGCAACGTAACAGCACCCTAACTCAAAAAGCATTAAAATAAGTAAATAAAAAGGCTGGGGATGCACCGGGTACTACACAAGGAAAAAAAAAGACTCATCACTTAGGCCTACAACTGCCCGACAGGTGATAAAAGTAGGAAAAAGCTTGCCCTTCATTTAGTAAAACTCTCGATCGGATTCTCCTTCCTTTCAGCTCTTCGCAGACATACTCAGTCCTGCAGGGCGCTGTCAGAAAGTCGCAAAACAAAGTTTATCAGTCTGCATTTGCCCCGCCCATCCCGTTGCCTTCAAGACCGAGGCCCCTGGGACAGAGATTTACTGGGACCTTTGGCTCCGCCTAGAGCCACTGTTGCCCTGGACCTAGGGTCCCCTCGGGACCTGGCCACTCGTCTTACAGACCGGACTGCTCCTCAGGGGACCTCTCCACCTGCTCCAACTCTGGTCCCTGCTGGCTTTTCCTTTCGCTTTGGCAAGGGCCAGCCTGACCTTGTCAACAGCTCAAGCGGAGGCCATTGACCACTCCAATGAAAGCTTCATTTCTGTGAATTCATATGTCGATGTTAATTTTTTCCACCATCATTAATGGCTAGGATGCATGCTAAACCCACCCCCGCTAGCGCGGTGGCGCAGGCCTATAATCCAGCACTCCGGAGGATGAGGCAGGAGGATTGTCACGAGTTCATGCTCAGCTTGAACCGCACAGGGAGACCTTGTCTCAAAATAAATAAAGATATAAAATAAAATAAAGGAAAATAAAATAAAGACTATCCTTGATACTTTTCCAACCCCACCTTCCTCCTCTCTCCTCCAACCAACACTGCACATCTCCCCCGCACACCGATCTTTCCCACCCCTGCCCACTGGGCAGACGTCCGCCTCCCAGTTGCTGCCCCTTTGCCATCTGCTCTCTGGGCAGAGTGAAGCCCTTCCTGCCTCTGCTTCCTTCCTCAGGGTTCCAACCTCTACCCACGGCTTTGTCTTGCTCCGGCAGCTCTGGGGACATAGATTGACCCCAGTGCCCAACACAACGCCTAAAAGAAGGCAGCACATGTAGCCCAGCGCTCTAGCTCCCGTGGGAGAGTCAGCCTTTCTGCAAACATTTTCTCCCCTGAACACACGCCAGCCATGCATCTGCGACAGATACGCCGAGCCCTGGAAGTCTGACTTTGACCCTCGCTCATACCGTGCGTTTTAGTCATGTTTCACCCGATTCTTGGGTTTCGGACGTTGCCCCGTGCACTGCAGGACAAAGCAGTGTCTTCATTTTGAATAAAATGAAATCATATGCACACAGAATCGGCAGCTCACCTCTGCGGATTTATGAGGTGGAGGTCGGTTCTGGAAAAGGTCTTGAGTGCTTGGTCATTGAAGAAGAGTTTGGGATGCCTCTAGCCAAGCCAAGCTCCTGTCCACCAGGAAGTTTAGGGGTGTGTGTGGTGGTAACAGTCATCTCTGCCCACAGTGGTGACATTCGAGTCCCTTGGGGAGATGCTTGGACCTCCTTTCAAAACAACCTGCCCGGGTGAACAGGCAGGCAGAAGCTACACAGCGGACAGAGCCTCAAGGCTACACCCAGCCAGGAACAGAAGCCAGAGCTGGGACATTCCTGCCCTGTGACTCTTGCAATAGGCATCCTTTGCCACCCCCACCAGCCAGGACCCCCAGACTCTTCCCATCCACTGCTCCCACCCGCTTTCCTTTCCCAGGGCTCAGACTTGCCTCAGGGTTCCAAGGCTCTGCCTACCCCATGTCCTGCCAGGGGCCACTTCTGCACCCAGACTTCTTAGGGACCCCGAATGCTGCACCGTCTCAGTCCTAATTCCTGGAGCTCAAATGTTTGGTTCAGGGGCCCCGCTGTCCTCCGGGCCCCAAGCCTTCAGTCTCAGACATCCAAGGCAAGAATGCATGCTTGCTTCTACAGGGGCTGCTGGGAGAGCTGTCCCTGCACCTGGACTCCCAGCCTGGTCCACTTCACCTCCCCCAAAAAGAGTTTAACAAAACCCCAACCTCAGAGCTCTGCTCACAAATGACACCAGCTAGTAGTACTCCCAGTAGAGGAGCTGTCTCCTGTCTCTGGCTCTCTCACCTCCACTGTGCCCTGCACCTGCACCTCGTGAACTCACGGAGTGGGAGGCAGCAGAGGGCCCACCTGGTGCCTGCCAGTCACATGGAGGTGACCTGAAGTCACGCTCATGCTGCCTGGAGGGGCTGGTGCATAGCCTGCAGAGACAGAGCCCCTCCAGGCCTGGCAAAGGAGGGCTGTAGCTGTCATGATTGACCCATTAGTGTGCAATTAAATCCAACTGGACTCCCAGGGGCCCCGACACACTCTGCTCAGGTCTACAGAAGTAGCCGAGAAAAGCAAACTGGGTTTATATCTGCACTTTCACTCAGCGAGGACGCCTCATCTCCCAGTATAAACAAGAGGTGTGCAAGTTACAGACAGAGTCCAAGCTCGAAAATACCCAGCACTTAGAAGCCAATTCATGAAAAGGCATCGCAGTTCTATAAGGTGATCACAATGTCAGGGAGAAACTTGACGATGCTGTGGGGTTTGCTCTGTTTTCACGTCTTGCTGTGGGTTTTGCTCTGTTTTCACGTCTTCGCTCCGCTGCTTACGAGGAGTCTCCCCCCCCCCGCCGCCCTTGAAAACGAGCATGGAATATTAGGGAGCATGATCACCCCAAAATTAATTCACAAACACTCATAGAGATCTATAGATCTGTTTTCCAATCTGAAATTTGTGTCTAGGAAAATATACCCAAAGGATTTTGTTAAGTGAAAATGGAATACACTGTGCTATGTGCTCAGCTTGACTCACTTTTCTTTTCAATATTTTGTGTGCAAATTCAAATTCATTGTCTGAGGGAAGTGAGCTTGTGTGTTTAGGATTTCATTTGCTCCTTTTGGAGATGGTACTTCTGAACTCTTCCAGGTTGGATCAATAAAAAATATGTCACTTTTTAAGAATAGTATCTAAACTAACAAACTTTTTTATTATTTATTTTATTATTTATTATTATTTATTAATTATTTTATTTATTATTATTGTATATTTTTGAGACAGAGTCTCTCTATGTAGTTCAGGCTGGCCTTGAGCTCAATCTATAGCCGAGGCTGCTCTTGAATTTCCAAAGATCCTCCTACCTCAACCTCCCAAATGCTGGGATTACAGGGGTGTGTAGTCACGCCCCTTTAAAAGGGCATGCACGCCCTTTTTTAAAAGGACCATTCATCTTGCTCCCAACAACTCTGGGCTCCAGCTAACCTTACCTTTCTGATGCCCTAAAGCCAAGGACTAAAGCAGCCCCAGCTCCCTGCTCCTGGCCACTCAAGGGGCACCAACAGCTGCATCTCTGTGGGGATCCCCCACACACACACATTCTCTACACTTCCAGCTCTTTGTCCCTTTGTCACTGTCTCTTTCACTATGCCACTGCTCCACTACCTTCCTCCGGGGCTGGTGGCCCTGCTCCTCTGGGTCAGTGTTCCGTCTGGCCCCTGTGGGTCCGCTCTGTCACTGGGACACCGACACCCCCAGCAGCTAGAGCCCTGCCATCCTCAAAGGTGCATTAATCCGGTCACTACTTATGAATTCAGGCATTCACTGGACAAACGTTTATATAGCACCTAAAATGCTGCGGGTTTTATAGAAACAGAGAAATTAGCTTTGAAAGCTAAACAAAAAATTCAAACAACCAGGAGTCGGGGAAGCACACTGTGAGAATCCTACGAGGAGGGACATTTCTCACTGGAAGTCAAAGAAATGCAAATTAAAATAACAACTAAGTGACATTTTTACTTGTCTGAGATTAAAATAAAATCATAGAGCTCAATACCAGGTAAGATATGAGGCAGTGGCTGCCAGAGAGAGAGAGAGAGACCAGATGCCAGCACAGGTGTGACCTGCTATTTGGCAATATAGTCATCTGGCTTTGGTCCTACTGAAATTTTTTCTTTTGTCTTCAAAGAGGCGCTTCAGGTGAGATTTGCTTCTTATTATTACATAGCAAATTCCCCTAAGACGGGTCAGGCTCGCAGCGGTGCTGATCGGCGAGGTTCTGCTGTGTCTCACTGGACGGAGATTGGTGTCAGTCTGGTGCTCACATCACCACCAGTGAGGAAGCCAGGCTCAGCTCTCGTGCCTGGAGGACTCAGTCCGCCCTGCTTTCCCGGAGAGGTTCAGCTCCTCATTGGCCCACAGTCCTGATCTTGGCCCACAGTCCTGGTCTTGGGCCGCTACTGTCTCCCAAGCCAGGGTTTCAGAGTTTATGAGATCGTCTAAGGGCTCAATTATGTCAGGCCCAGTTGTCAGAAGTAAAAAACGTTAATGGATTAAATGAAAGATGAATGAGGCGAGACCCTGAGTTCCGGCCGACACCTGCACAGTAGTGCAGGGGACAGAACTGGTCCGAGGACCCTCCCTCAGCCCAAGCAAAAGGAGGTGGGCCCGAGTCTCCTGTCCCAGACAGGAAGCTGGGAAATGCATGGAGTTTAGGATGGAGCTGAGTGACCTAAAGGAGAGGAAAAGCTGGAGCCAGGCCTGATGGCTCACACCTCAAAGCCCGGCACCCAAAGGCGGAGGCAGGAGGATCACGAGTTTGAGCCCAGCCCAGGCAACTTAGCCCCACAGCAAGACTGTCTCAAAAACAAAAAATAATTAAAGAGGGGTTTGAGACTGTAGCTCAGGCCGAGTCCTGCACACAAAACAGAGGAGTAGCTATTGTTTACTCTTCCCTCAGCCTGAGTCGTGTTCTCCCCCTATTCATAGCTCTTGCTCTGACAAAAACACGCCCTGTCAACCTGGCTGCCCACGCTTGGAAGATTCTGGTGCCCACGTCCAATCCCAAAGACCCAGTGCTGCCAAACCTGAGGCTCAGCAGTTCAGAGCTGCTGGGGATGGAGGTGCTGAATCTATGGGGTGCAGAGGCAGAGCTGGTGCAGGAGGGAGGTGGGGGGGGGGACCTGTGGTCCTGCTCAGCTCCGCCCTGCTGCCTCCCATGGTCTCCGGCTCAAGCCGCAGCAAATAAAGAGAATTTCATCTCAGAGTAGGAGAAACCGCCGCCCTGGTGTCCAGCTCTGACGCCAGCTCTGTGTGCGGTGTACTATTCATAGTTCCCTTCCTGCTGCTCCCCACTCTGCAGACCCACAAACCCTGACACCAAGACCTGTGTGTGTGCGCACACATGCACGCACACACATGCACCAAGTCTGACAGACCGCCCAGAGAAACATAAGCTTGCACACATGCACAGACACACCTACACGTGCACACTCATATAAACACAGGTTTGCATCCTGCCCAACATGAAGACACGCACGTGCACGCAGGCACCCCTGTGCTTAAGTGCACACACACACACAGCTCCTTGCAGTTCTGTCCCCATGCATGTGGCTTTGCTGGCCGGCCCTTGGTTTTCTCTGGTTAGAGTATCTGTCACACAGCACGCTGTCACCACCAGGGCCACATGCAGGCCGGCTCCCTCCCAGAGTAGCCCACTGGGCCTCTGTTGATGTGACATTTGGGGTTAGGTCATTAACCCCTCACGTGCCTTCCTCCTTCCTTTCCTTTGTTTGAAATAATTTTCCCTCAAATGCACTTTTTCTTCCCCTCCAACGTCCTTGCTTGTCATCCACGCTGGAAGCCCAGGGAGTCCCACTGCCTGAGGCTCCCTGGGTCACCAGGTGTCCAGTGAGTGTCCTGCAGACTGGGAACCAGAATCCCCTCCTGAGACAAAAACCAGTGCCTTCCAGCCAGCGTCCCTGCCTGTTGGGGTGGCCTCCTGCACCCCAGGTTCCCTGCAGCACTGGGACATGGTCCACCGTTCCCACAGCTGGGAAGTAATGGAGGAGCCAGTTTTGGTGCCTGCTTTCCATGCCTGGGCTGCTGGGAGGCACCAGAGAGGGTAGGAAGTTACTTTCCAAGCTTCGGCTGGGAAGGGACATGGAAGCCATGTGGGTGGATTTCAGGAACTGAGCCTCTCTGAACACAGGGAAAAGGTGGGGAAACAGCCAGGTCCTCAGGTGAGCCCACTCTGGTCAGCACCAGGAAGACAAATGGTGGTGCCCTTACCACGGTCCCTCTCTGGCTGTGACTGCAGGGTCTGGGGTGCAGGGATGAGGAGGAGGCCCTGGAGAGGCACTCGGTGGGACCCTGGCTTCCCTTCCAACTGTTGACTCACAAAGGCCCCAGCACCTCCATTCTGCTTTGCTACCAAGCCACTCACACACCCCCGCTGGGGGCCTCATTTCTCTCACTTCCCAGCCTGCTCCCCAGCTCAGGGAGGCAGCCGTCTGGCGTGGGCCTCTCCATCGCCCTTGCTCCACCCAGGCACCCTCTGGACCAGCAGGACCAGGGTGTGCCAGGCTCCGTGCCCACCACCCCGCGCCTTTCTCCTGACAGGGAATGGACTGGTGGAGAGACCAGCACCCAGGGCCTCGGAGGCCTGGAGCAGCCAAAACACCGGGTCCCCAGGCACCATCCACCCTGCTACACCCTCGTCATGGCCCCCTGAGTGTGGCTTGGGAAGAAACTGAAAGGGAGGCATTGTGAATCTGTTCAGGACATTGAGGCAGCCACAACAGTGCAACTAAAGACACTCACGAAAGAAGACTCCAGAGCTGTGCAGAAAGTAGAAAGAAATGTGGGACAAGTGTGTGTGAACCAGGCAGGAACATTCTGGGGGTGAACAGTGGCAATGCACCTTTTACTGTAATACTTTTTTAAAGCATTTGCCACACTTTTTACCATACTTTATATGAATGCTGCACTGAAGGTGTTGCCACACTACAGCAGTGCGAGGCGCTGTTATGGCAGGGGGCTAACTCAAGGGCAGCCTGCAGCTCTCATTGCCCAGTCCAGTTCCTGACAACTGTGTGTGAGTCTGCAGTGATCTGCAGACAAACTTGATTTAACAAAAAGTAGCCAGGGCATGCCACACTGCTCTGAGTGCCGTGGAAAGCCTGCGTCCCCTTGGACTTGGAGCCTTTCCCTTTGGATTTCCTTATCTTGTCTCCTTAGCTCAGTGAGCTCACTCTGCACTGTTTTGTTGCTGGCTCAGCCTGCTGTAAGCACAGGTAGGAGACTTCTACAGTTGCTTGTTCCAGGAATTATGGAACCTACAGCAGAAGGGACAAGAAACTAGCAAGTGGAAGGACATAATCCATGTGACAATTGCTGCTTTCACAGTGACGCGGAGATGGGGCTCTGACCCAGCTCACAGTGGCTGTGGTGGAGTTTCTGGAAGTGAATCTCAGCTGATTCTTTAAGGGGGATAACAGGGCTTCTGCTCACACTGCCCCGCCCTTCCCTGAGGTCTCACCTGCACATCAAGCAGGGTGACTTAGCATTAAAGATCACACTGCCCTGTGATCCTGCTCTGGGGTGAAACAGAGTCCCTGCGGGGAATAACACAGCTGAGAGTCACTGCCCCAAGGCACCCGGCGTGAGGCCCTCCTCCTAGGGGAAACAAGAGACCTCAGGAGCATTGTGCGTGCCCTGAAATGTAACAGGAGGAACCAAACTCCGTGCCGGTTCTTGTCCAGACACCACGGGATGATGCCAGCAGACACACTGACCACCACCACAGCCAGATTCATTTCCTCCAGACAAAGCGCTCAGCCGTCCGCACGCATACTGGAATTTTCCATTCAAAAAACTGTCTACTGACATCTGGACGTCCGTCATTTGTGATGATTCTGTTTGCCTACAGCAGTGTTTGCGGCAGGGCTGGGGTGAGACTGCCCATGTGGAAAGCAGAGAGAACTAGAAGGGGCTGCGATGTCTAACTGGCATCTTTCCTCCTGGAGTTTTAATAAGATAGAGAATTTTGGAGACTCGGCAGCAGCTGATGGCCGACCAGCAAATCAGCCCTGGGCTGTGCTGGTCCTGACATTCAGGCCGCCGCTCGCCAGCCTCCGTCCCCACACCTTCCGGGAGCCAGGGCTTCTCAGCTGAGGGTCTGAGCAGACACAGGGACACTGCGGGAGCATGGGGAGCATCGCTTGCCCTATGGCCTGCTGAGCCCCCAAGTGCTGATCTGTCACCCCCCACAGTGTTACCTGCGACCTGAGCCCCAAGTCTGATGGACAGATGGGCAGATTCTCCCCACAAACGGACTTTTTAGGAGCTGTGACCCCAGCGTTTGGTTTTTTTAAGTCCTTAATTTAAACCCTGCCACTTCTGGAGTTATTTCTCCGGGTGTCACTGCCGGTCACAAAAACACAGCGTGACTCACGGAATAGCTGATTTCCCTTTTTTAAAAAAATGGGGAAACCACAGCAGACATGCACGCAGCAGCTCCGTCTGGGCCCTGTGGAAAGATCCAAGTCAGCCCTGGAGCGGCAGAGACAGCTCATCCCTGAGTGGGCTCCCGAGGATGAGGTGGGGACCGCCCGCCGCAAGGCCGGAGCCCGAGCAGCAGAGATGTCAAGGCTGAAGGGCTTCGGTCCTCGGGGGCCAGTCCCACAAAAGTCATGGGGTTGATGGCATCACAGGGAGAAAGGGCTGCGTTGTCAGCTGGAAATAAAGATAAAGAGACTGAGACATGTGCATTTGTTTCACAGTTCACAAATTTAAAGATTAATACCTAGAAAAAGGCCAACAAGATGTGTTCCAAGGAAAGCTCCATCTCCTTCCTGGGTTTAATGCAGTGACGTCTGCATGTCCCACCTGCCCCCCTTGGCAGAGGAAGTGAGGGGAAGTAGTTTCGGGACTGATAGAAAGTACCTGTGCTTTCCGTGCAGAGGGTAAGGGAGGATGCTTCGAGGTCCGGATCTGAGCAGCCTCCTGCCTCTGCTGTAGGTTGAGGACACGTGTCTGTCTTTACTGCTCCCAGCTTCTCCCGAAACCAGGGGAAAGGACGCAGGAGCTTTAGCTGCAGCGTGGCCCCTCGGCCGTGTCCATGGTAGGATACCGATCACCAGGACCAGTCGGGCGCTGAGACATTGATTAGCAAAGCTAAGTCCCGCTGGATGCCCAGAAGGGAAGAGAGGTGCTGACGTGCCTGACTCTGAAGTGTACCCCCTCACCACGCGTGAAGCCTCAAGCGTTTCATCTTCTGCATTCCTTTCAGTTCCTAAAGTGCCACTCAGAACACCCGCAGGACTCTCCCTCCTTGCTGAGTTGGGGCCTGAACTGTGCAGCTCACTCTGCAGACAGCACTCGAGTGAGCAAACGAGCGAGCGAGCGAGCGAGCGAGCCAGTGGTTTCTCCTGGAATCGGGGCAGCAGCCCACTCCTGCCGCACCAGGTGCTGGGAGAGGCTGAGTGTGCAGGGCCCGTGGGGAGAGGGGAGGCACAGCAACCCTGCTTCCAGGCTGCCTGGGACCCGTGAGAAAACCATCAGGGGCCCCTGGGAACAATGCAGGGCCCTCAGGGCCTCCGGAGCTCAGCCTGTGAACCTCACACCAAGCATGGCAAAGGCATTGCTGGGAGCCTTGCTCCAGAGCCCCAGGGCCACCTCTGGTCCTGCTGCTTTGTCTCCGAGTGGCCTGGGTCAGTTTTCTTCTTGCCTTGCTTTGCTTTCTCCTCTCCTCTCCTCTCCTCTCCTC